>BPLS01018748.1:0-11677 GCA_019656275.1 Rhododendron kiyosumense
GAGAGAGAGAGAGAGAGAGAGAGAGAGAGAGAGAGAGAGAGAGAGAGAGTTGCAAAAGAAAACTACGGCAGTATAGGAAATGAATTTTGCAATATAATGCACGTTCTTATAAATGGACAATTTTGTGCGTAATTTTAAGCCTTAAATGACAAATCATGAAGTGCAACTATAAATGACAAATGAGTGAAAAATCATTACACATTTTTAATGTAGCTACTGTACAAGTTTTGTTTTATTCTACAGAAAATATTTATGCCATTTTAAGTGAATGATTTTGGTTTAGATCAATTTGTTATGACCAGAGAAATCAAAATTATTAGAGAAAAAATAGAAAAATTAAACAACTCTAGAGAATATATGTGTGTGTTAAACCTATCTACAATTTAGCTTTTCATGGGGTAAGCTATTCATTATTTTGCCAACGGACCATCCTTTAAGAACAGAGATTGTAAATAAAAATAAATTAAATATTTTGAAGCTCAATAAGTTTGCAAACTTAGCTTGAAATAATCTCTTATTCAACTCGATCAGCTCGTTCATCAGAACTACTCATCACCTTAGAACCGTTGCTTTGCATAATGTGTCCTTCCTACGTGTATTTTCTACTCAATGCATTATAACGTATTGGAATCCAAAAAAAAAAAAAAAACCAACGTCATGGACCAGAATAATACGTGTATGTCTGTTTACGCTCTCCGTTCCAAAATGTTTGACACTTTTGCGTACTATTTTTACCATATGAAAAGTTATCTGTATTTTTTAATTCGTAATATTTCTTTATAAGTAATATGAGTCTTGTTGAATAGATTTTGTTTAGTTTAACAATCACAAAACATTATGAATTAAAAAATATATGCAATTCAAACTTGGCATGCAATCCCAAAAGTGTAATACTCCTCCGTCCGGTTTAATAGTCCTTTTTGGGAGTTCGTGCCATTTTTTAATCGATTATATCTTAAAATTTATAATGTTTTATGTAAATTTTGGAAACATTATCTTATAGAACTAATTGAAATCTATCAAATAAGATCCATTAAATATAAAATTTATTACTAATTTAAAAATATATTTTATTTTTTATCTGATTAAAATTGAACGATAGATTATTAAATTCAGACGAAAGAAATAGTATGAGACTGGAGAACTTTGTAGTACTCACAGGTTTTACTATAGGGATCGCAGTGCCGAGTGCGGCGCCATCGCCCTTTAGTACGGAGAGAATAGACTCGAAAATTAGAGGAAGAACCGTAGCGGTACGATTAAGAAGATGTGGGAGATATTGGGGGCCGGGTAAATGGAAGGAGAGAGATGCTGTCGGGGCTCCTCGATGTCGGAGTAGCTAGGAGGATCCAATGATGTGTCCCAAAGAAAACACCGGAGTCCATAAATACAAGCATCTGATTGGTTTGGTTTGGTTGATTCGGTGCCTAATTTATCCGGCTGGCATTTTGGGAATGCCCAAAATGACGTACTTATATGCTTTGGAGTTCGACGGAATCGTCTCAGATTTGAACCGGCGGTTATTTTTTGTTCCTCTGTTTTAGTTGGTTATCATTTGTTGTTGTTTGATTTGCTTTGTAATTGAATTATTTGTAGATGCCGTATAGCGGATATTAATGAACTGGTTTGGTCTTTCGATTGAAAATAAAATAAAATTTTAGTTTCACAGTTCTAAAATAAAAATTAATTTTGGCACTTCAGTTTTAAATATTGACACTTCACTCTTTGTCTTGATCATGTGAGAAAATAAAACTAAAAGTGGAGTACCATTGACTAAAAATGGAGTGCCAAAGTCACATCCCTTTTAAAATAGCCCTCGAAAAATTTTAAATTTAGCATTTGTGTTACGCCCTCCCTCCATCCCAATTTGGATATTATCTTAAAAAAAATATCTGTAATGTTTAAAATTAAAGAAATTACTTTCTTTGTAATTTTTTAAAATTTTAACACCAAATTAAAAAATTAATCGAGATCTTTAATTTGGTGTGAAGAAACTCTATAAATCATGTACAGAAATACTTAATTTTTTTCGCGAGAAACTATAATTTTGGAACTGACTGAGTATGTGTTTTTTTCCTGTTTATTGTTTCATTATTTTGGATGACTTTATTTAAATAAAAAAAACCTTTATCTAAACAAATGGCAAAACGAGAGTGTAGAGGGCCGAATCAGAGAGCCCTGCAGATCAGCAACCACGTTCGGCTAAGCATTTGGGCCACCCTAGGTCCAATCATGTGCCGAATTAGACCCAAAGCCATTAATTAATCCAAACCCACCCACTAAAAAATGGATTCAACCCAACCCATTTATTGGTTGAGTAAGAATGAGTCCAACCCATCTAATTCATTTATTAATTTTGTCTTAATTAGGTCCACTAAAATAACCCAATAAAACATGAACGTGACCTAAAAAAACCCTTCATCTGATTCTCCTCCTTCTCTCTCGCTCTCTTCATGTACGTCTCTCTCTCTCTCCTCCTCCTCCTCCTCTCTCTCTCTCTCTCATATCTGTGCTTGGCACTATCCATTCCATAGCAAGCTAATTAACCACACAAATTGTTCAACTGTTACATCAATCGCCTATGTGACTCGGTTAATTACTTTGAATTATGAAATTCTAGCAAGATTTAACAAAGAACAGAAAAATCAACCAAAATTAAGTTAGCTATCTCACAAATTATTCATTGCTCACAAATAAGTATGGACAGAGCCAAAGTTCTTGTTCACTTGGGTCAAAATTCTCTATGAATTTTGCACACAAATGAGAGGTCCAGAGTTCATTACCACATTAGCAAATATTCTCTCTCTCATCTGTGTTTCGTTCAGACTCTAGATAACAATTTTGTTCAAATAAATCTTTGATTTTTTAAGCATTTATCAATTTTGCGTCAAACTTTTATGACTTGTTGATTCGTTTAGATGAGAGGAATTGGAAAAGTAGAAAAAATTGGTCGAAACTCATAATTTTTTGAATAAAGACGAAAAATAAGTCAAAAAGAAAACTTATTTTACTTTTTTTGTTTTTTTTTTACAAACATTATGAGTTTCGATCAAAATTTATACTTTTCTGATTCCTCTCGCCGAGACAAATCAATAAATTACAAAAGTTTGATGCAAAAGTAACAAATGCAAAAAAAAAAAATTTGAATAAAGACAAAAAAAAGAAATTATTTCACTTTTGAAGCCAAATCCACCTGTACAGGGTAATTTGATCATTTGAGTAGTAGAGGGATAGTATGTTAATTTTAGTGTACATGGATATTTTTAGTCATTTAAATTTACAGGGGTAATATGGTCATTTTAGTGTATATTGTTATTTTAGTCATTTTAAATTTTAGTATATGGTAGTATGTAGTTAGACTAATGGGCAGGTCGGGTTTGTTTTTAAATAAATGGGTCGGGTTGGGTATGGGTAACTAGACTCATAATTAATTGGTCTAAATGGATCATTGACCCATTAAAGATTCAACTCACTTACAACTTATTTAATTTGGTCTAAATCCACCCATTTAGCACCCCTATTTGCATCCTATCACACCAAGCGATTAGGGCATGCAAGTAACATAAGGTTACTTGAGAGTTAAGTCAGGAGATTCTATTCCTCTATGATAAAATCCAAGTAAATTACCTGCAGAGGAACGCCGTTCGTACTAACCCAAGACATATGATGGATTTCTAATCTCAATCAAGGACTTACTATTCTACTGATTTGCATTACACACTCAGGGGTTGTCTTAGTGGTAAAGGCGAATAACTGACTTTGGAAATACTCCTTTTAGTCAGGGGTTTGAATCCCCACAGAGAGAGTACCCTAATAGTAAGTGGGGGTTGTGACTGGTGTGACCATGCTAGTTCCCTCGAGGTTTGGCTTGTGCAGTCACGTCCAATTGTGCCTTGGTTGTAGGGTTGTTCATTGATTATAAAAAAAAGAAAAGAAAAGAAAGTAACGTAGCATTAGAACATCTCCATTCCTTACTCAAATTTTGACTCAAACTCAAATTTGAATAAAAATCATCAAAAACTCTCCTCCACTCCTTACCCAAATCTATACCAAATTTGAGTTTTACTCAAATCTTAAACCAAATTTGATGTGAAGCAAAGCTTTTACCCAAATTTGGTGGTGGTCGTGAAACCCTTCATCGGGCTATGGTTTTCAGAATCTGGCCGGATTCCCAGCTTCACCAGCATTTCCGGCACTCCCTCCCTCCCTCCCTCTTTCTCTCTCTGCGCTTTTGGTGCTTTTTTCCTATTTTCTCTCTCTAGCTAGATATATGTGTGTATTTGTCTGAGTTGTACAGTGTGGCTTTGTTTCGGGGAGAGGTGGGAATCCAACAAAAAAGAAGGGAGGAAAAGAGGGAGAGAGAGAGAGAGACCTGAGGTCTGGGATTTTGGTGGTGATGGTGGTGGGATTTTCGTGTGGTGATGGTGGTGAATGACTGAAATTTGAGTAAAACATGAGTTCATGAGTGAAGTGTGGTGATGGTGGTGAATGACTGAAATTTGAGTAAAACATGAGTTCATGAGTGAAAACCTTCGTATCAAATCAAGTTTTTATCCAAATTTTTACTCAAAGTTAAATAAAATTTTGAGCAAGGAGGGGAAATTGTCCTATCCTTTTTAAACTTTTTTTATAAAAAAGAATGTAATTTTAAGCTCAAATATAATGAAAATGAAAAATAATTTTTTAATTTTTTTTGCACCGTTTAATGCCTTGTTCTCTTCACTTTTGAAAAAGAATTTTTTAAAAAATACCTCATAGATTTCCCCTACTTTCAACATCTCTCTCTATCTCTTTCCATTTATTACCTCTACTATTTTTTAAAAAAAATTTCAAAAATCAAACCAAACACAGCATAAAAGATCTCAATGAGATCTATCAAATAAGATCTATATTAATAGAAAAATTATTTACATAAACACATAATTTTTAAATTAAAATTTTTTTTTTAAATTCTTTTTATAAAAAATCGGAACGAATCTAAGATAGCAATATGGGCGAGATATTTTTACTTTAATGGAGTGATGGGAATGAATGAAGGAGATGCTTTGGGGCCTCCTCCTCCTCCTCGATTTCCGAGTAGTTAGGAGCCAAATCCAATGATGTCCCTCCCAAGGACAGGATAGAATGCTCGTGACTCCTATGTCCTATCCCATTTTGCTGTTGGCTTGCTGCCTTTATCCAGCTGCCATTTTAAAGAAGGAAATGGATACTCTCCTACGTACTCATTTTTATGATTTGTTTGGATGGAAACTTGAAAAAAAATTTCAATTCAAATATCACTTCTTCTTTTTTATCTCTAATTATTATCTTCTTTTTTTTCATTCATTATCCCAAAAATAAAACTCATAAATTCTTAAAAACACTTCCAAACACAAAATTAATTACTCCATTACACAAGACAATTCAAATCGCGATTTTCTGACAATTTTTTACCAACAAGATTAGTCTCTTAACAATAAAAGATGAGATTATCATCAATTTTCGATGCCCAATTACAAAAGAAAAGCGGTCGAAACTTGCCCTACGCAGTCCAATTTAAAATAAGGATCGAGGAGGATCTGAATCCTTTTCTAAATGCACAAAGAAAATATCTTCAATTCCATAGCTTTTTGAAACTAGTCTTCAAAATTTCTCAATATCTGTTTTCTGTTAATTGTTTCATTTTTCGGATGAATTTCGCAAATAAAAAGATTGATCCAAAAAAATGGCTAAATGCACGTGCGGAGGTACTATATGGTTACGTAAGTGACCCCACTGAGTAGTAAAATTTTCTTCGAATTTTTTTATGTTCATTGCTATTCGATCTACTACGTTTTCATATATATGGTGGTAATGGGGCGATGAACAAAAACACATGATATCCAAATGCAGATGAACATGATGATGTCAAAATCCCTAAAAAGATTTTCTAACAAATATCATCAAAACTTATTTAGCGAATCAAACTGTTTATGATCTTTTTAGACTAGACTCGATAAAAACTCGTTTAAGCACAACTCGTTTGTTTAATAAATGAAGTTTGAGCTTTTTTTAAAGCTTATCAATTAATCCAACCAAGATCGAGTGTAACCTAGCTCATGATTGGCTAAATTACGTTCGTGAACACAAGATTACTTATACTAATAAATTTTTATACTTGGAATAAATAAATCATCTGTTTAAATTATATTGCCCTTATTCTTTATCTGTGCAACTTTATATATTTGATGGTTGAAACTCACTAGTATTACTCTGTTTTTTAAATTTGGCTCAAAGTTAAGCTTTTCCCCTTTTTGTCTTTTAGCAAAAAAAATTACACACACTTTTAACACTAAAATTCAAAAAATGGAGTTTGGTTATCAAAAAAAAGAGTATAAAAATCAATTCCCTGAATATATTAGAATTTAAGTTTTTGAGGTGGACCTCGAGCTTGGTCATGGAGAAAAATCATTCAATACCTCTGGGGCATGATAGGTAGATGCTCAAAACTCCATCTTCACCCCGTATATATTACTATATATCACCAAAAAAATAGCCTTTTTAGTGCTACTAATTAATACTAGTATTTCTTTCTAATCTTTTTATGGAAGACAATAATAGAGTTGTCTATACGACATCCACAGCCATGTGAGAAACAATCCTGCAAAATAAATCAAGGCAAAATACATACACCTAGCAGTATACATTATTCTGTATAAGTCTAGTGGTGAAATCAGTTTGGGCCGGCCAGTTTTTTGGGCCGGTTGAGACCAAACCGATCAGTCTGAGGAGGACATGTTCAAGACCGATCCCGACGGTCTAAATTAATTAGAGGACCAAAATCGGTTAGAGCATCTCCAACCCATACTTTATTCCTTCATTTGAGAGTATGGAACTCCTCCAACCCATCCTCTCAAGCCTCCTCTATTTGAGAGGATGGGATTTTGATTTTTCATATTTAGAGGATGGGAGAAAATATGGATGATCCCATCTATAACACTATTCACATTTTAAAATGACATTTGTATTCTTATGAGCTTTTATTTATGTCAACCATATCCTTTCACCCTTGCATGTTTATGTCCTCCTCCCATTCTTCCATTTCTTTTGCATAATTACTAAATTGTGATTGAGCCCCATCAATTGGAAATGTAGTGGAAGCCTTGGGCTTTAGAAAATTGGAGTAAAGAAACAAGGGGGAGGGAGGGGGAAATGTAGTGGAAGCCATGGGGTCTACAAAACTAGAGTAAAAAATAGGATGGGAACTTGTTTTGCTGTGGCAGAGGTTAATTTTGGAGGAAATTTTTGGAGGGTGATTTTGGAGGGAATTGGTAGAGGTTAATTTTGGAGGAAAATTTTAGAGGGAAAAATAGAAGGTTTGTTGTTGGATCAGTAAATAGGAATAGTGATTTCCTCTAAATCACTTTATGAATAAAATAGAGTATTTTGATACTCTCAAATAGAGTATTAGATTGGAGATGCTCTTAGGGTCAATTCGGTCCGGTCGAAAAATTCGATATTTTTGGGTTTTTTCATGTTTGCTCAAAACAATTTGGTCCATAAAAAAAAAAATTGGGCCACAACCAAAAATAAACAATAAGCGTAGTTTACATTCTGTTATATTTTTTTGGGGCTTCATAGTAGGGGTGGGTATGGTCCGGATTGGTTCGGTTTCATACTAAACCAATAACCAAACCAATACTTACGGATTATAAATTTGGAGAACCAAACCAACCAACAAAAGGCATAAAACCAAACCAATCCAAACCATTTAAATACGATTCGGTTTCGGTTTTAAACCACGGTTTGCTTTTAACTAAGTTATTGTCTTCAAAAAATATTTAAAGTATTTAAGATTATGAAGATAAATTTTATATATATATATTTAAATCAATTCTATTCAAATAATTTATATATATATGTGTGTGTGTGTGTATGTATTATACGGTTTGGATCGGTTTGAAACCATAACCGTAAACGTGAATCCACAAACCAAACCATATAACACGATTTCTAATTTTTTTAAACCATGACCAAACCATACTACCAAAAACCCAAACCAAACCCTCCGGTTTGAATTAGTTTGGACTGGATTCGCGGTTCGACGGATTTTTTGCTCACCCCTACTTCATAGTCTACATTCCAAATACCCAAACATTGATATAACAAATGGACTTAAGCCCAACACTCAGATATATCTTGGGTCTTAAATCCAGACCAAAGTTTACATTCTTTCAGTTCGGTTCGGTCCCCAATCGATTTAACATTTTGGTCCGGTTCGGGAGAAATTTCAGGAATGAGGTAACCAAGATCGAACTGAAAATTTTATTTTTCCCCCTTCCAAAACCGAAATGGGCTCAAACCGACCGAAAACTAAAATTTCTGGTCGGTTTTTTTCAGTCGGAATGGATCCGTTGATTATATTTTCACCCTAGTACGTAAAACATCTCTCTTCGAAAACACCAACTCCAGAAAAGTTTAATTTGATCTTGCAGATGGAGAATATAAATCCACAATGTAGAAGGTAGACCTTGACAGGTAGAAGAGAGTGGATTATATTAATTTCTACCATCAATCAGATTGAACAATATTGCCGAATTAGCTAGGTTGATCAGGATTTGTTTTGTTAAGAGATAAGAAGAGAGTAATTGGAATCATTTTGGTGGTACCGGCACCCTAGCTTGTTGACCTAAACGCAACCAATGGTGTTACGTTGAACAAACACGTCCTGAGTGAGTGAGTTCAAGGAAAGATCATAGTTGTGGGAAAGAAAAGGAATCTATACAAGTGGGAAGTTAGGCTTTTTTCTAAATTTTCTTTTTCAAAAAAAAAAAAGTAATTTAAAGTTTAAATATAACAAAAATGAGAAATAGTTTTTTAAATTTTTTTACACCGTTTAAAAGATCTCAAACAAGATTAATATTGGTAGAAAAATTATTTACGTAAACACATAATTTTTGAGTTTGAAATTACCTTCCTTTTTTAAAAGTTATTTTTTTGAAAAAACGGAACACCCTTGTAACGACCCAGATTCCCAAGCACCACAACCAACTCAATACTGGCAACCACTAATAAATTGAAAAATACCATACCCACTCCCTTAATTATTTACTTTTTTTTTACAAAAACACAATCCTCACACTCTTTCTCCTCCACTTACCTCTTACTCTTCAACCCGAAATTTCCCATGTTAGACCCACCTCCCACCACTTTTATATCCACTGGTTCCGAGATTAAATCACTAATACCCCCAATTAATTCTCACAGATTCTTCCCTCTCCTCAATTCCCTTATTTTCTTAAACATTCCCCTTTCCTCCCCTCTCCCCCCTTTTGTGTGTTCCCCAATACAGACATATATAGTATTTTTGAGACTTCCCCTGGAATTCTTAATGCCACATGTCACCCCCAACCCTCGCCAAAACCTCTCCTCCTCCTGTTTACATAAAAACCAACTCATAACTTGTGCCTTACATGCACACACCCCACGTATGCAGCCACCCCATGTTTGCAGCCACCTTTTCTTTCTATTCTATATCGTTTCTTGATTTTTAACTTTTATCACCAGTAAGACAAACCCCTCAAAAGACATGTAAAGAACACAAATATCCATTTCACACACTACATAACTTCACGTGTCTTAATACCTGTTTTTTTTTGTGCAATTTAAATATTTTCTTCTCTAATACACTAATTCTTCTTTTTAATTACCTGTAAACGCATTCAAAGCACCACCGGAAACTCACTTTTTGCATAAATAATCATAATATTCAAAATTTGGGTGTTACAATTATTCCCACCATTTAAAAATTTCGCCCTCGAAATTGATCAATTCCAATCTTCACACCAACAATGCTAACAATCACGTATTCCAAAAGGATATCATAACGTCCACACGCATAAAATCACCAAACAAACGCATGCCTCATCCTTGCGATTTATTATACATTTCAGTCAATACATTTTGCATTGGGCACCTCAGGTCCATTCATTGACAACATCGGCACCTCGGCTCCACCATCGGCTCCTCAGGCCCATTCGTAACAAAGTTGGAGCTCTGGAATTACCATTAAGGTAACTTAACTCTGATTTAATTTGCTAGTAAACTCTCTTGCAAGACAAATGCTCTCATTTATCACAAGCAGAAATTCCTCGCCACAGAGCACTCTCATAACCCCACTAAACACAAGAAGTATGAACACGCCATTATAGCAATTTTTTTTTAACGCCGCGAAAGCAATACTCATCACGCCACTAAGGCTATATATCACGCCACTAAGGCCACGCCACTAAGGCTGTATATCACGCCACTAAGGCTATATATCACGCCACTAAGGCTATACACCACACCACAAAGGCCACGCCACTAAGGCTGTATATCACGCCACTAAGGCTATATATCACGCCACTAAGGCTATACACCACACCACAAAGGCCATGCCACTAATGCTATACAAACAAATTAACCGGCTCCAAATCACGCATCAGCATTACAACTAACCACAAACCATACACATCATATTATTCTGTTATAATAAATAAGCCCAACTTCTGGCTCAATCAACAATTCCAACCACAAAGTCAGAACGTGAAATCGTGGTACATGTCATTCCTTCGCGGAGCCCAACATTAGCATTCCAATCCACATACACATAGATGGGTACTTATCAATTCAAAACGCCGTAATGAATAGCTCCCCAAAATTAATTAAAGATTGGATACAAATACAAATACAAATTCAACGTCAATCTCCACCAATTTGTGACCATAATTAATCTCTTCTTTTTAACATCCCACCATAACATCACTCAATGATCATAATTAGCCAATAATAATCTAAACATCAAGTTATACACATCCGGGAAACAAAACAAGGGGTAGATGGTCCCTATGATAACAGACTCATCCAATCGAGCTAAGCATAACTTAGCTGCATGGTAAAACGATAGGCTCGACCACACTAGATCACAATCTGTAACAACTCCTCCTCCTCCCTAGTTCGGTTCTTTAAAAAAAAAATTAATATAAAATTAGAGAATCTTTCAATTTTTGTTTTACCTCCCTTCTCTTCTTAAATAGCAACACCCATCCAATCAATTATGTTAAAATATGAGGAATCCATATCACGAAGAACCATTAATTTAGAACCAACCCTCCAAACAGGATTTAGTAACACAACTTTTGGAGCCGAACTTGCATCAAAGTTAATTTTAGCTATTGGTAACATTTCCCAAACCCCAACATGCAAACAGCTCACCATAATAGACTCTGGTTTCAACATAACAAGTTAATAGGCACAACGAAGTAAATATTGTTACGTACCCACCAAATCCTCCTTCCGTCCATTCTGCTTATGATTCTCTCACACAGTCAGTGTCTCTCTTTCCTCCACTCTTTCGTTTTCCTCGGTAAACTCTCTAACCCACGTTATTTCATCATTTTTTTTTTGTCATCGCAACAACTAAAAAAAATTAAAGGCAAATTAAACATACCTTTTTATCAAGCCATCTCAGTTCACCCACCACAAACCACATACGAGTAACCTACGGACCACCTAAACTGCATAATAAAATCATACCCACCCATTATTCTTGAACACTACCAACCCATAGGCCATCCTCCTAAGTTTGATCTTAGGACAGTCTACAGAATCGAAATCGCTCTGATACCACCTGTAACGACCCAGATTCCCAAGCACCACAACCAACTCAATACTGGCA
>BPLS01018749.1:0-20344 GCA_019656275.1 Rhododendron kiyosumense
CTCTCTCTCTCTCTCTCTCTCTCTCTCTCTCTCTCTCTCTCTCTCTCTCATTCTTTAACATTTTTCTTTTTTTTGCATTTGTGTGTGTTTTTTGATTGTGTTTGTAGATTTATTGCAGTACAATGTACTATCGTTCTCTGACGTCTATTTCTGGGATGATTTCATATCTTTCTTTTTTTTATCGGATCAAGATTGATGATTCGATATCTTACTTCTATCTTTCTCGGTCTTATTTTTTTCGAACAATGACGACCTTCACCACGACTATGGTACTATTTTGTTTTTATTAAAACAAATTCACGATCTATACTACATATTAAACAAATGAGCGAATTGGAGAAGATTGCTTGACGTGAGGACAAGTGACAATCCTCTATTGCATAACCTTTTCTGAATATAACTTGAGAACCCAAAAATGATACCAACAAAAGATTAACGAAAAAAAAGAAAAGAAAAAGAATAAGCATAACTCCATCTTAGTCTCTGTGAAAAAAGTCAATTAGAATTCGAAACCGCCACCGAATTTTACCTTAGTAAAAGTTGGTCCAATTTTACCTTAGTAAAAGTTGAGTCTTTTGGCCAATGAAAATGGAAACGGGAGTAAACGGTAGGTTGAAGTCGATCGAGTAAATTCATGTTAAATTTATTATAAAATGGATAACTATGAATGATTTTTTTTATAACTCAGGTGTTTTTACACGTACTTTATTTTTTGTTGATCCGAAGCAGAAACACTCGATAAAAGCTTAAATAATTTCCATTCAAATACAGAGATAAGGAAAAACGTGTCAATCCTGAAAACTAAGGATAAACAATAAACACAAAGAGGCAAACTAATGTCATAAGTCTTAATCTCGAGCACATAGCTCCCAACACGTTACTGTCGAGACAGACCGGCCAAAGGCCGACGTAAGTGAGGTTAGGTGGCCTAACATTGAGTCGCCTTAGGATGGCGGATTGTCCCTATCAAAGACATCAACAAGCGCTGATGGAAATCCAACAAGGAAGCGAGCAGAAAGGCTATGAATCCACTCCCTTTGACCACTATCTATAAGCACACCGGCTGGCTCCGGATGAGGAAACATAGCACCGTCAACTGAGGGTGCAATCGAGTCCTCAAACCAAAGCAGTGGAGAATGTAACGACTCACACAGTAACTACTCGCACCCCTGGTGGTTATGGTGTAAGCACTTAGTTGTGTACAACACATCATCAGGCTCGTACCATATTCAAGTTGCTCTAATACCAACTATAACGACTCACACTAGTTGACCTACTAACTCTTAACTTAAACATGCGGCTCAAAAGGTTATTTTCAAGTTATACAGTAATTGCTCGCAATTCTTATATACCATTTCATTTTTTTAGAAATTCCCAATGTGGGACTTATTCCCAAAGGTGGGTTCTCACAAGAGAAAATCCCGAAGCAAGCCCCCGCTGACACGGCAGGTTCTGAGTGCAAAGACTAAACAAGAACGCCGCAATAGGCTAAGAGTCGGATCCCGATATGCGATTTACTATCATTAATTAATGTTCCTACCACCCCTTCTTTCAGTTTGAGATTGATGTGAACTATATTACACACGCACATCTTACCCAGGACCAACATAGATTTTTGCCGTATTATTTTAATCAACGCCGATCCACGTGGTCGAACAACTTAATTAAATCAATAACTCTTCTACAACCACACAGACTTTTACACACACCAACTCCTCTTACATGAGGAGTGGGCCGTAGAAGAGTTGTTGATTTAATTAAGTTGTGTCCCACTCCTTATGTGAGAGGAATTTGTGTGTGTAAGTGTGTGGTTATAAATTAATTGTTAAATCAAACCTTTCGGAACACCTAGTTTGATACTCCCTCAGTTCCCAAAACGTTTGTCCTTCTTGGGACTGCGTGTCATTTTAGATTCTTTATATTTTTCGATTTATAAGATTCTTTGTGATTTTGAAATTTTTTTAAAATAAAATAAATTAAAATCTATTAAACAAAATTCATAAAACATACTACCTCCGTCCCAATTTACTTGTCACTTTTTGAAATTCGTGCCACTTTTCAATTGATTATATCTTCTAATTTATAATATTTTAGGTGATTTTGAAAACATTGTATTATAGAATAAATCGAGATCTATCAAACAAGATCCATATTGGATATAAAATTCATTACCAATTTAAAGATATAACTAATTCTTTTTTCCGGTTGGAATAGAACTGTGACAAGTAAATTGGGACGGAGGGAGTACTATTTTTAACCTTCACGTTGAAAGATACATGTAATTAAAAAAGACATGGTATCCCGAAAAAGAACTAACATTTTGGAACAGATGGAGTATAAGGAAATTTTTATTTTAATCAATTACTAGTAGTGAAAGCTAGCCAAATTTGTTATTTCTCCACTTTTATTTTTTCAGTGGGCGCTCAAATTTGTTGAGTTTGGCTTGGACTCAAACATGTTTTCCTTGACTTTGAAATGGAATATTACAAGTCATCGTACATGCACCTTCTGTTAAATGTGCACCTTTTTCTCTCATTTTTAGCTTTTTCAAATTTGATCAACTGGGCTGGGTCTACTCTCAAAAAAAAAAAAAAACTTCAGTAATGTTTGGTTGAGAGTTCAGTTTAGTTTAGTTTTGGTAGTGAGTGAAGAGAGAAATAAAGTAATAATTGAAAATATGGGTAATAATTGGAGAGAGATAGAGAGAGATGAGAAAGTAATAATTGAAAAAATAGGATAATAATTGAAGAAAGAAATAAAGTAATGATTGGAAACAAAACTAAAATTAAAACTAAATCCTTAACCGAACAAAGCCTTCGAAGGCTATTTACCAAAGACGAATAAAATTCAATTCCACTCCAAAATAAAATTTTGACCAGAAAATTCTCTCATGAGATAACCGGCCATGACGTACGCACTACGCACGATGGCTATGGTTAAAAAGAAAAGAAAAGAAAAGTCATTTGATTATACTCCGTATTAGCATTTAATTGGAGGAAAAGAAATGTAGTCGTACTTTCTATCTATCCATTGAATTTTAAGTTTGAACGCTTTTTTGTTTTATATTATGAAAAACTGCGGCTTTGCGTTAATTACGTAAGCCTTCTTCTTGTCTCCTCTGAAGGGTTCCATCCCCGTTCGGATCAATCAGTGCCAAATTCGACTTTACATCTTAGATTCTATTTGTGTGAGACCATATCAAACTTTACTTTATGAAAAAGTAGATCTGTGATGATGCATGCTTGAATAATATATTGTTTCAAACTACTAGTAGTAGAAGATTATACGAAAGTAGGAGTAGTATTTTAGTTGATCTGCAAGGGGGTGCGAACGAGAGCGCATAAACTTTCTTTCAAATATATCCCAATTACCTACTAAAATTCACGAGAGTAAGGAGGATTACGAGCACGAGGATTGTAACTCGTACATCGTAGCTATAACATAATTTGAATATTGCACACACACAAATCGGAGTGTGTATTGCAGCAATTTCTCCTTGTACTATAGAGCAAAGTCGACTTTCATCCCTTGTGGTTATCGTCATGTGCAGATACCTCTCTCATGATTCAAAACTGAGCACATAACCTACCTGTGGTTTTGAAAATGTGATAATGTATTAAATAAAGAATAGAGTATCTCTG
Organism: Rhododendron kiyosumense; assembly: GCA_019656275.1. Lineage (NCBI taxonomy): Eukaryota > Viridiplantae > Streptophyta > Magnoliopsida > Ericales > Ericaceae > Rhododendron > Rhododendron kiyosumense. The sequence goes on from BPLS01018749.1 coordinate 3,642, forward strand.
TAAAAAATCATCTCGATCAGGTATCAATAACCCAGTGATCTAATTTTTAGTAAATTCAAATTTGAAAATTTAATTTCATAACAAAATCGATTTGACCATGGGCTTTTCATTTTTTGATTGACTTGAATTTTGGTATAGATGTAGTACTCGTTAAAATTTACAATATCAACGGTTTGGATTTAATTTTTGGTATAAGAGATGGTGTGATTAGATTTAAAAAAAGAAGAAGAATTAAAGGACATGATGAGGGTATATCGGTCTTTTAATATTATGTCCGTTAATATGGATGGAAAACATGACGGCAAGGGGTCTATCCGCACATTTTCAAAACCACAGATAGGTTGTTATGTGCTTAGTTTTGAACCATGAAGGGGGTATCCGCACATGACGATAACCACAGGGGGTCAAAGTAAACTTTGCTCTATACTATATACGTGCTGAAATGGTCGTAGAACAGTGTACGCAGCCTTGATTAATGTAGTCCGTAGATCCCATTTGATATCAGCATATTCCCATTTGGTCAATTTCGTTAGCCAAGTGGCGTACGTTATTCCCTTGTTCCGAAGATTACATTGTGACAATGACGCTAATTCGTATCCCTATCCCAATTACCAATGGATAAAATTAATTTCAAGCATAGAATATATATATAATATAAAAACCATCTTCTAATTGTACGTGCTCTTAAGGTCTCTTGTTCTAATCGTGGGGTTCAATGACGTACGTACCCTGATTGTATTGATCTTTGTAACAACTACTACAAGTCTAGAACTACTAATTTTTAAGTCGTTTTTCCAGTATTTTAAGTTTTAAATGAAGACAAAAGGAGTGCACCTGCTGATCCCTTGTGTTGAAGTTGCAGCGGTAGCTAATTGGTAGGCGTCAATATACTCCCATGCATGCATGCATTATATTTGGCTCGATTCTGTTCGGTTCGGGTGCTCAGGTCGTGCGTAATAGGGTGCAATCACGAATGATTCGGCTCAAACAGCCAACCTAAGAGTATCTCCAACCTTGGCTTCAGAAGTGGGGATACCAAATTATTTTGGAGGCTTATCGCAATTTGGCATTTTAGAATTTAACATCTCTACATTGTCCACCCCAACCAAATTTGACATGAGTGAGGAGATATCAAATGACACCTAAGCATTTGGAGAAGTTTTTCAGTGTCGGGTGGGCACAGGCCACGTGGTGCCGAGCATCATCTCAGCTGTCCAAATATGTTTTGGACGACCTAGATCTGTTGGGTAATTTTTTAGTGGAAAATTACTAAAACACCCCCTCAAACCCAAACAGATCTGGGCCGTCCAAAATACGTTTGGACGGTCAAAATGCGTACTCGGGACCACGTGGCCCGTGCCCACCCGGCACTAAAAAATTTCTCAAGCATTTGACACTTAGTTGGACTTATTTCACATGCCAAATTTTCCACTTAGTGCACTTTGGCTGGTGATTTGCTGAGCCATTTGAACTTGTTGATTCGGCCGACTACAATTAGTTTAGCTGAACTTCCATCTTTCAGGTGTGAAAGGGCAATTAGGTGCCGTTCCACTTTCTTTTTAAATCTTCTTTGTTAAAAAAAGATAATTTTAAACTCAAATATAATAAAAATAAAAAATATTTTTTAAATTTTATTTGCACCTTTTAAAAGATCTTAATAAGATTTATCAAATACTCTAAGATTCATATTGGTAGAAAAATTATTTACGTAAACACATAATTTTTGAGCTTAAAATTACTTTTTTTTTAAAGTTCTTTTTTTAAGAAACTGAAACGGGTAACGTGTCATAATAAAAGTATCCTTATTCTATGAGGAGGGCCCACCATCTTTTTTGTTCGCATAAATCCTAAAAGGGATGAGAAACCACTTTTTCCACGAAATGGGCATGGTATTATAACTACTCACTAGTACCATTACTTGAAGAACCATTTTGGCAGAAGAAAAAAAAACAAATAAATAAATAAATTTTAGTAACTCTTTTTGGCCTTGAAGTCACCTTTTTTTATTTTTAAAGTTGGATGGGTAAACATTAAAAAGAAGCTTATAATACTACTCCATTACGGAATTTAAGACACACTATTGATTTATGTTGATGTAAGCTAGAAACTAGTATTACAAAGAAAAAAACTATATAGCGTAGATAATATCGAATAACCTATAGAATTAATCAAAGAACATATAGAACCTTGGGTTAATTAGATTCTTTGAAGGTACATACAATCTTAAGGGTGAGGTTATCAAATATTTCAATAAAATCTACAGATTTCAAAAAAAAAAAAAAAAATTGGCCACAAGAGTTTAAAACCAAAAATGCAATCGCTATGTATAAAGGACATATTTTAAAAAATATGTTTAAAATAAATATGTACTAGAACAAAAAGAGAAGATCGAGTTATGCGTAAGCTGATCAAAATACATGAGTTATCAAAAAAGAAAAAAAGAAAGAAAGACAAGATCGTGAGACAATGAAATTCGTAGAGTCTATTGGAGTGTGTGACACAAAATTTCTCTTCCAATTTTAAAGTGAGAAAACAAAAGGTTCAATTTCAATGTAAACTTTCAAAGTATATCCCGGCGATATCCCGGCGATATTCATGATGCACTAGGACGGCTTCAGACGGCCGCATCTATTTTCCTCAAAAATGTTACACTATGGTCTCATGGAAAATCCTCGATCGTCTCTCTCTAGATCTCTCTAAAAGTCTAGCGTGACATATGGAATAGTACTCCTAAAAAAATATCAAAATGTATGTTGTCCAATAAGTAGCATTTAAATGAAGTTATCAGCTTGATTTTGCTATATATTAATTTTTCCGAAGACATATGACTCTGTGTTTTTAAATAATTCATTTGAAAATTTGGTAGATACTATAACACACAGTCGTCAGCTTGACTGTATGTTATAGTATCACAACCGGAAATTTTGGTAAATATATAGACGTACTACAGTCATTTGGAAATTTGTATTTTATTAATCTCAGTACTAAAGATGACTTTAATTAAAAAAATCACCAATGAGGCCAGCCCTAGCTTGATTCGTAAACGTACGTAAACCAGAATTATATAAAAACAAGTAAATGTATTATTTGAGTAGCATTTCTTGTAGGCGCCGCATATATGCATATACAAGTAGTCGCCGTAGTAGGTGAGCCATGCATAGTACACCAAATTTCCGCGGCTAATGTTTATCGTTTATTTTAGGTTACTAGATGAATATAATCAACGTATAGAAATCTTATTGATTTGTATCCTCGACTTTGAATTTGTCAAATTATATGTCAGAATCGTGCTCCACTAATAATATAATCATCGGTCAAAACTGAAGATGAGAATATATATGGTCCACGAAACATAATGGAACGAACTTGAGGGAAAAAAATGATCTTAATAAAGAAAAACAACATAGTTTAGAACTTTAGAAGCTTTTTTTAATATCATGGAATATGAAATTTTCGTTTAGCCATATCTATGAAAAATGAAAGTTAATACTACAGTTTGAAGTTCAGCAACTATATTCCACTTAAAATGCATTCTCTATTTTAATTTTGACAAAGGAAAAATGACAGTTCAAGATGTGTTTTGATAATTAATACCCGTCAAGGACATGTTGAGAATGCATTTTAAGTGGAGTATAGTTGCGGAACTTCAAATGACGGTCTATGACGTGTTTTGTTAATTAATATCCGTCAAAAACATGCTGAAAATATCTTTGACAGATATTAATTATCAAAACATGGCCGTCCTTTTCCTTTTGACAAAATGCCAAATCACAATTGAATTTGATAAGGACACGCCTAAGAACCTACAACTTAGAATAATCCAGAAATAAAAAATAATTGGAGGAGGAAAAAGTGAAATTTATCGCTTATTACCATTGAAAACCTACTACTGCCCCCAAATTATAAAAATAATGGCTTGAGTAAGCTCACGCGAGTGTTTTATTAAAAAAAAGTACTTGATGATTTGAATATACTTCTCCATTTTGACACCAAAAAAAAAAAAAAAGATTTGAACATATAATGTTTTATTAGGCGCCGCATAAATCGTTTATGTTTACCTCGAGCGTCATTCGTTTTTTTTTAGGTTATGTCCTTTTTACCATTTTTTCAAATTCGAGAACTCTATTTTTTTACCATATCTATTTTGGGGGCTCATGCATGTCTTCAAGAAATTGTGATTGCTTAAATAATGAATGTCTTGTTCGTCTTTTCTCAAAGCTGATACTTTCTATGTCCCTAAATAAGTGTTTGGCACACAAAATTAGGCCTTACAAAACATGCATATTTTTCATTCAAAATTTTAATTTTTTTTTCACAATCTAATAGAATTCATTGCTATCTATTAATTTGTGAAAAAAATTTGATTTTTAACGAAACAAATGTATCTTTTTGAAGGCCGCTTGTCGGACACTTATTTAGGGACGGAGGGAGTACTAATTAGTAGTATATAAATACGAAAGAAATGTGAGCTACATTTCAGTGGATATGTTCGAGTTCGATTTGGGAGAGTTAACAGGATTAACATTGACCTAACAAAGGAAAAGCCGAAGAGCTTGTCTAGATAGCCAGGAATAAGAATAAGAATAAGAATAGGAATAGGAATAGGAACAAGAATCATACGGAGTACTACTTTTTGGCCCCGTTTGATAATGGGGATAAATAGATGAGATTCGTAAGGAGATGGGATTAGATTGAGATTGGAAATGAGATGGGATTATTAATGAGAAGGAATTGATAATGAGTATGTTTGTTTGGGATGTGATTAGATGATGAGATTATTAATATCATATTTGTTTGAGATGAGATTGGATTGATAGAAGAAATTGGTAATGAAAAGGGATTAGTAATGAGAATGGGTTGGGATCGGACTACGAATATTAAGTCCCACGGGGTATTGCTAATACCCCCTAATCTCCGGATTCGGCATCCCAATAGACTAATAGTCCGAACCTTTTTTTGTTACCAAACAAAGTATTAATAATCCCATGGGATTATTACTCTAATCTCAACTCCCAAACCTGTTATCAAATGGGGCCTTTGTTTATTCTCGAGAACCATAGCCTTAGTTGACTAACGTAAACGGAATATCAGCAATTTTACGGTGCAAGTTGCACCATGTTTGGTGGTATTTGTTTGATCTGTTTTTTGAACACATCCATGTTTGGTGGGTCAGTAACGTAACCAAAATCTCCCCATCCACACGTATCCGAGGTTAATTATTCTATCCTACAAACCAAATATAGAAAGAAAGAAAAAGAGGAATTCCATAAGTAGCTAGCAAATTAAAGTACCACCCCACCGTTCAGTTGCAAGAAAAGAAGGAAAAATAGTATACTCCTACAAAGAAATGTTAGAAATTTTTTTGCATGTTTAATGTCTTCGGTGAATACAACGATAATTGTAGGACCATTGTCTCTAACTTTCTCACTATGATAGAGATAATTTTCGACTTTCTTATAGACATATAAAAAATGAACGGATAAAGGAAAACATATTTCATTTTTCTTAACTTCGCCCCCGGGAATTATTTCTCATCCTAAACACAATTTCCACACGGACAAGAAGAACAGTTCTGCTTGATATCTCCTTCAACTGCCGTGTTATCTTTCTCATTTTCTTCTCTACCATCTACGAGTCCGGCATCTCCGGTTAGCTCCTTAGCTCTCTGTGCCTGAACCTCCCAATCCGTTCGACCCAAAACCACCATCATCGTCGCCGCACACGAACCCTGGGCCGCCAGCAGACCCAACCACAATCCCAAAAAGTCAAGGTGGGCCCAGAACCCCAACGCGACCGCAACCGGCATCCCAACCAAGTAGAAGCAACCCAAGTTGATATGTGCACCGGCCTTTGGTCTAGCTGTCCCCCTCAAAGCCCCACACCCAGTTGTTTGAGGGCAATTTCCAAGCTCACATAACCCAATTATTGGCAACACAATTGAGGTTAGAGCAATAATGTTTCTATCATTTGTGAACATTTTAGCCCAAATTTTCCTCACCACTAGTGTGAAAACCAAAGCTGAAAATCCCAAAATGAAGCTAAAACAGAGTCCAACCTTGGCAGCCCACTTCGCCTTCTTGGGTTGACCAGCCCCGAGTTCGTTTCCGATGCGTGTCGATACGCTGAAGCTCAAAGAAGATGGGAATATGTAGATAAGGGAAGTGGTTTGGATCAAAATCGCCATTGAAGCAACTGCGTCTGTGGGGTTTGTTAACAACCCACATAGCAAAATCATGATCTCGTACCACCACCACTCGAGGCACACAGAAATGCAACTTGGAATTGCCAAACTCAACAGAGATTTCCAGCCTCTGATGCACTCCAAGGATAAGCCTCCCCAGGTGTCCTTGTAAATTCCAGAGATTACTATGTAGATGATCAATGAAGCTACTAGATTGAAATTGAACAAAACCCCACCAAGGGCAACCCCTTTGGTCTCAAGTTTAAGGTGAAAAACAAGGAAACAATTGATGGGTATGTGAAGAATTGTGGTTAGAGTGGCACAGAGTGTTAGGGGCAGAGTTATGGATTGAGTTCTAAGGTAACTCCGTAATGGGTGTAGGAAAGATTGGGCTAAAAGGTCAGGAATTGAATAAATGAGGTACAATTGGGCTTCTTCGGCTATGGATTCTTTTTGTCCACAGAATAGTAGAATCCTCCTCATGTTGAGCCAGAGAACAGCTATCGGAAACGAAGTGAAAATAAGCAAAAGGATTGTCCTCTGCAACGAAATGCCAAGGAGGGTGAGCTTTTTGGCGCCAAAGGCCTGCCCACAAATGGGCTCCATGCCCATGGCCAGGCCCGATAGGATTGAGTACCCGGTGATGTTAGCGAAGGCAACGGCGAGGGCCCCGCCTGCCAGGTGGAGCTCACCGAGGCGGCCGAGGAAAAGCACGGAGATCATGGACCGGGAGTAGAGTAGTAGCCCCGTTAGCATCATGGGGAATGATATTTTGGCTATGGACCGGGCTTCTTCGATGAAGAGGTGAAGGTGAGTTTTTTTGACGTATTGGGCATGATTTAGTTGTTGCGGTGGTGGTGTTGGACTTTTGGAAATCAAACGTGAAGACTCGTGAGATTCTGGGTCATTCTTGAGGTCGCATCTGCAGTGGATAGGAGAGGCAGGTCGCTGGCACATTGTTGTGTTTTGTAGAGAGAGAGAGAGAGAGAGAGAGAGAGTTAGAGGGGGAGAGGGAGGGGGAGGAGGGTTTAGTAATAGGGTGATGGTAAGGGTTTATATAGGGCATTTTTTGAGGCAGCTTGGTAGAGATTTGAAAGGCATGTTCCCTCAATTACGACATCACTATAAGCATTGGGTAGTCCGAGAAGATTATGTGACGTGCTCACTTGATATTCTTGGTCAATGAGTTATCGCAAAGAATGCTATGCGAGTTATTACTCGTATTCAAATAACTCGACAAAGATATGCTGATGTCGAACTCGAAACATATATCACTATGTAATTTGTTGAGAGCACTATGTGCAAGTGACCCATATTGCCTCGAGTGCGTTGAACAATTACTCTCAAGACAATGGGTTATTTGTGTTTTAGGGCCGCACCGTTCTGGTTATTGTCAGCTGTCCAGTATCTTGATGACAACCAAGATTTGTGAGTCCAGCATTAGTACAGTTCTATTACTAAAATAAATACAGTTTGACCATACGGACTAATTGGTCAGCAAAATGCTTATATGACATCATAATCAACCAGTAACAAAACAGTAAATCGATATGAGGTGAACGGCGTGATGTAACAAGTGATAGTATATAGTATTTGCGTTAACATATGACCAACTTATTAGTAAATTCTTTTTTATGACAAACCTAGAACTAGAGAGGTTTTTTTTTTTTTTTTATATATAGCTCAGGTGTCTGAATAGTATTATTAGGGATGAGAAAACTATTAATCTTGATATCTGTTCTAAATCAGACGGTGTAGTTTGGTTTAGTTTTTAATAGCGGTCTTGTTATTGTCAGCTCACTGTGTTGACGATAAGCAATTTAAAAGACAAGAAAAATATGTATTTTTGTGTATTTTTTACTCTTTAATACACATTCATACATTTATTATTGTCAACCCACTGCACTGATTTTAGAATTTTCCCTTTAATAGTCTAGTTTGGTCCTAAAAGCAAACAGTAGTGCTACCCACATAGATTTGTGCACAAATTATGGTGTTGGGTTCACTTCGGATCACACACAGCTTTGGAAGATTATGCATACCACCGAGATCCAACAAATTCATCACTCTGTTTTCCAGTAGCATTTCTGTCAGTAGTTAATTAGGGATTAACGTTTTGACAGCCAATTTTATTTTAACACAGCTTTGGAAGATTAAGCACGTACGCGTATACCACCGGGATCCAACAAATTCATCACTCTGTTTTCCAGTAGCACTTCTGTTAGTAGTTAATTGGGGATTAACGTTTTGACAGCCAAAGAGGATCATGGTCGGTTGGAAAAAAGCCGTCATAATTAGGTGCCCTCTTTTGTATATTTCCCACGTGGATGGTAAAAGAATTTATTCAAACCTCTTTAGTAAAAAGCAGTTAATTGGTCGGTGTAATCACCCTTTAAAGATGTTGGAGGATCTCATCGGATAAATCCAAATTTCGTAGAGCGGCTTTCGGCTGAATTCAAATGACCTTAATCGATTTTTGAAGCTTGAACAAGATTAGCTTGACTCATCTGGCGTAAAGATTGAGAACGGGAGTGCATTGATACAAATCTTTGGGTAGAATTCATCCTTGAAAATTGGCTTATAAGGGAAGGGTGTCCAATAGCTTATATACACATGGTCAAGTCCATACTTAGCCGATGTGCGACATTAGAATCGTATTCCCTCCGTCCCTTTTTAAGTGTCCTGCTTCGTAACTCCAACTTATTAAAAAGACATTATCATTATACCTTTCATATCAATTTTTTCCTCCACTTTCCCTACTTACCCATTATCATTATACTTTTATTCACTTACTTTTTAAAATGGAATCTACTTTTAAGGCCAAAATAGACAATTCACCAACTTTTACCTATTAACTTTACAAAATGGACACTTATTAAGGGACAACCCAAAATAAAATACCGGACTATAAATAAGGGACGGAGGGAGTAACACATATGATATTTTGAAGAATTTTGTGACCAAGGATTGTGGGCACACACCCCGAAAATCGATCACGATAAGCGAGTGCCCCCTTTTTGGAAAGCGCAGCGAAACGCTCAATTCAGAGTCGTCACTTGGATTTGAAGGTCCGCCACCCAAGGAACCGAACTTGAAACGCTTGCTACATTGTTTGATTTAAAAAGGCTTGTAGACTGGTCCGTCGTCACCTTGATATCTGAGGTTCGGGAGGCAGGTTACGAGAGGGGAAGGGTTTTAAGGCACCTCTCTCATCCAATTCGGAAATCGGTCTTTACTCAGACATTTGTAAAACATTTGCGATTCTCTCTCGTTAATCAATTTTTAGCCAGTTAGGATTGGGGAACAATATAAGGGAATTAAAACTGTAACAGATCTGCAGGATGCAATAGATGACATACTCGCTTATTGAAATAGTTAATATATGATGAAAACAGACTCCTGTGGGAGTTTAAACAGACTGGGAAGCTTTGTTTTGGAGTGTCGTACGTCGGAAGAAATCAGCATGCACTGATCAAGTCACTGCATGCTGATCCAACTTGCGCACGTTACACCAAGATTTGCGCGCGCCAGTAGGTCCAAACCCACAGTTCTTATTTTCAACCATCTGAGCTCTGGAAATGATCAGTACACACTCAAGACAAACCAAGCAGTTCATATAGCATTTAATATACAACTATAGACAGTTTGAATGGGCTCAGAAGCCACCAAAAGAATAAGCACCACATAAATAGTGTGGGGATAAAATAAAGGCCAAAGCCTAGTTACCCATGCAAAGGTCAGCCACTGGTCGAGACTGAACCTGTGAGCGGGTAGACCATTGTTGCGCGCAAGTTTGAGTTAACAATTCTACATGTTTCTGAGTTCTGGAACATGTCCAAAAAGGTCTCAGGGGTATTCCAATGCAACAGAAATGAATATTGAAAGACAACTAGCAATTTTAGCATGGAAAACAGCAACTGGTTATTTATATGCTCACAATGATGATCTATAAAGAAAACAACATAAAAGAACAAGACCCCTGTCCCCACTCAGATCTGCGCGCGCAACCAGGTGGTGCGCGCAAGCTATGGATTGACGCGCGCAGGTCGCTTGTCCACATGGTTTTTGTAACCATGCTAGCCTTAGGGCCAGGACTGGTATAGATTACCAGTCTTGGTCCTGCCAGCCCCCCTCAGGAATCAGAACAGAAAACAGTTCAAAAGTGTTATACCTTTGGTTTTTGGGTTTGAAACTGTAATTGAGCTTTGAATGGATAGGTTGGTTGGATAATGCTTGGAGAATGGTTGTGTATTAGAAGATGAAGAACAAGTATAGTGTATTAGAGGATGAAGAACAAGTATTGTGTTCTTGAATGTCTTAGTATCTCTTTCATTGCTTTGAAACAAAGAGAGGTTCAAAGTTGGTAATCCAATGTTTTAACCAAGATGAGAGCCAAAGCTTGTAACTTATTAACCTTCTATTTTTTCTAACCCTTTGGAAGAAAAAATGAGGGGGATATTTATAGGGCAAGCATCCTACATTAATGAAAACTATTCCATTAAGGGAAATCTTCTAGAAACCTTTCATTAATGGAAACCTTCTAGAAATGAAAAGTATAAGGTCGGATGCAACTTTAACCGATGCGCATGGGTCGTCGATCTACGCGTGCCAATCAAAGCTGGTTGATTGACAAATGGTAAACAAACCAACGTGCGTGGAAAGGAAACCTGTGCATGCTAGTAAGGTTCTGGTTAGGCTTGGTTAGGGTTAAAAAGGGGTATTAAATACTCGAAACTCAACCACTCGACATTCCCGGAGTGTTTTTGATCCATTACGTTATTGGGAAAACAAAAACCAAAAATAAAATAAACCAATTGGGAGACCCAGATTGAGGTGTCTACAAGAATATGACCGAAGTATGATTGTCGTAAACTAACTCGAACACCTTGTTATTAAAAAAGTATGATTGTCGTAAAGAACAATTTAACGGCTAGTAGGATTGTAAACTAATCAGAGTTGTTCGAGAGCGACTCAATGGGTCGACTCGTTGCAAATGGAGTAGTAGCCCTGTGTGAGATTCAAATCTCACTATCTACAACTAACATTACTAACTTTCGGTAAGGTGAAAAAAAAGGCTCAACTCATTAAGAATTTGGCGAACAATTATTTTGGTTCGTTTTGTAAATAGGCCAAGCTTGAGTTAGCTGTAGCTCGGCTCTTGCAGATAAGGTTGGCTCGTATGTACGAGCTTGGTTTTTTTTTATAGGCTCGTTTAGAATTCGAACTGATCGAGCAAGAGTTCTCAAATAGTAATCAAACTCTAGCTTGAATATTTGTGCTGGATTCGAGCTTGAGACGAACTCGAGCTTTCTGAATGTTAACAAATGTTAACGAACTGAAAGCTCGAACACCCTAAAACTCAGCTAGACCAATTTGCATTTGTAACGGGTGCTATGATTCTGAAAATAAACTTCTGGATGCGGGCGGGATCATATGTTTCTCAAACTATCCAATCGGTTTTAGTCCTTGCATGGAATTGGACGCTGCTGCTCTAAATTTGGAAAAGTATTGTACTAGTTTGTGGCTTAGGGAATGAACTGTGCTACTGGTACAGCGAGAGTCGTACAGACAGAGTGTACAACAGGCTTTTGGGCCCGTTTCGGGTCTAACAAAGATAATCGAAATCGCTCATTTTGTTTAAAATATTTTTTTTAAGATCCTTGTAAAAAATCAACTCCATCTGATATCGTGAAAGGTGTTTATGAAATGTCCATATTTGCTAAATTGCTTGCCTAAATTTTGAAGTGAAATTGGACATTTTGTAAATGCTCTTAATGATATCGGATAGAGCTGATTTTTTACCGAGACCCCAAAAAAATATTTTGAACAAAATGAGCAGCTCCGATTATCTTTGTTAGACCCGAAACGGGCCAAAAACCGCATTGTATGCACTGTCTGTACAACACTTTGTTGTACCAGTAGTATTTCTGTTAGGGAATTTCATTGGAAGTCCTAATTTTACACCAGAAGATGAATGAAGAACATTCCAAATTCAGCGGTGGTACAGTGACAAATCGTCGGCCAGTGGTTTGGTCTCCATCCTCTTTTGCACGTCAAAAAGTCCAGAGTCTGATTCAGCCCTGTTTTTTTATCATTGGGGCAATATCATTACGCGGCGGATCCGGTCAATTTGACTACCGATCACATCAGTTCATTTAGTGCATTCGGTCCATTCAAAAATGCCAAATTGACCGGACAACTTCTTGAAAAAATGACTGCCTAGGACGTGTTTTGATAATTACTACCTGTCAAGGATAAGTTAAGAATATTTGTTAATGCTAAAAATGTCTCTAACGAGTATTAATTATCAAAACATGTCATTGGCCATCATTTTTTCAAGAAGAGGATAGAGACCCATCGAGTGACATAGGGTATAGGTGGGATTATCATCACCATAGAGATTTCTCCTATTCTCATCGATAAACCTTTTACTTCTCCAGATTAAAAAAAGAAAGAAAGAATGAAAGTCACTAATTTCATAAATTAACGACAGAGATATTCTATTCTCAACCTAAACTATATCTGGTTTTAACCGATCATCAAAAATAAGCTCTTCATCATAGCACTTAATTTCTATTGTTCGTCTACGCTCTTCTCTAAATCTATGTTTTAATTAGCATAGAGATAAGCCTCTTTTAAATTGAATGTTTTGTGCCAATTTGCACCATCTTGACCAATTATTCTAATACCCCGAAGTTTGCTACCTTGCAAACTTTTAAGGACTCCAAAAAATTTTGCTGACAGTGAGAGCCAAACATGCGAACTCGAGAGAATAAGGTTTTATGTACTTAATTCATTCATGGGAATATGGGATGGGATAATCCCTCACCATTCTAATCCCAAACCAATATTGGGCCTTCCCTATGACAGTGTTTTAACTTTTAACCTTAATTAAATGAGTAGGAGTATTCGCATAACCTTATTATGGGGTGTTTCTACTAAAAAAAAAACATTAAAAACTTAATGTATTTCACCATCTCGTTTTCACTGACAAACAAAGTTGTCAACAAGAACTTTTTTTTTTTTTGCTACAGTAACTCTACTCACAAATTCATCAACAACTTATTCACACTATTACTGGAAATACTTAACAATTTCTCAACCACAAATAAAAATCTATAAATTTTTTACCACCGGAAACACCCCTAACTTGTCTAGAATCTTGAGAACAAGAGCCATGTGAATATACGATGAGGTTAAGGCGGCGTTTTTAGTTGAGTGTAAACATCAGTCTAACTAACTACCAAATCTTAACAAAACAAATTCCGGCTGCGACTATTCTTGAACTAATAATCAGGGACGACAGCAGCTCCCCAAATCCCACTGTGGACTACAGTAGTAATAATTCTCGAAAAAATAACCTTGACCAATGATAATGTCCCTCCCCTTTTGTCTTTTAATTAGATGAATTTACTAATTTACCTTTTAATGTAATAAACTTGCATAAAATGCATGGACTATTGTGTGAATTCATACACTACAAGACAAAAAGGAGAGTGGCATTGGTAAAAAAGGGACTTCGGGCACCGTGTTGCCCAATGCATCTAACGGCTTAGATTTTATCTTGGCAACCAACGATTGAGAGTCGTTCATTGTCGAGATGAGATCCGAACCGTCGGATGCGCGATTCGACGACTCGAAAGTGCATAACACGATACTACGCACACAAATGCACAGTACCATCCCTATTAGGTAAAAAAGGGTGTGATATTTATCATTCCCCATCTTTAAATTGAGGGGATCGGATTCTCTCTCATATTTGAGACTTTTAAGTGACTAGACCGCATGGAACCAACTCTAATCCTCCCTATGGGATCAGAACAAAAAACAGTTCAAATGTATTATACATTTGATTTTTGGGTTTGAAAGAGTAATTGAGCTTTGAATGGATGGGTTTGTTGGAGGATGGTTGTGTGTTAGAGGATGAAGAACAAGTGTTATGTTCTTGAATGCCTTTGTATCTCTTTAATTGCTTTGAAACAAAGAGAGGTTCAGAGTTGGTAACCCAATGTTTTAACTAAGATGAGAGCCAAAGCTTGTAACTTGTTATCCTTCTTTTTTGTCTAACCATTTGGAAGAAGAGTGGGGGGGGTGGAAATACTCTACATTAATGGAAACCTACTAGAAACCTTTCATTAATAGAAACCTTTCAGAAATTGAAAGTATAAGGTCAGCTGCAATTTTAACCAGCGTGCGCGGATCGTGAATATACGCGCGCCAGTCAAAGCTCGTTGACTAACAGATGGTAAACAAACCAACGCCCGTGGAAAGGAAACCTGTGCATGCCAGTAAGGTTCTAGTTAGGCTAAGTTCAGGTTAAAAAGGAGTATCAAATACTCAAAGCTCAACCACTCGACATTCCCGGGATGTTTTTTATCCGTTATATCATTGGGAAACAGAAATCAAAAATAAAGTAAACTAATTGGGAGACGTAGATTGAAGTGTCTACAAGGATATGACCGAAGTATGATTGTCGTAAACTGAGTCGGACACCTTGTTATTAAAAAAGTATGATTGTCATAAAGAACAATTTAACGGCTAGTAGGATTGTAAACTAATCAAGTTTGTTCGAGAGCGACTCAATGGGTTGACTCGTTGCAAGTGGGGTAGTAGCCCCGTGTGAGATTCAAACCTCACTGCCTACCACTAACTTTCGGTAAGTGAAAAATAAAAGGCTCAACTCATTAAGAATTTGGCGAACAATTATTTTGGTTCGTTTTGAAATTTAGTGACTTTCATTCTTTCCTGTTTTGATTAATCTGGAGAAGTAAAAGGTTTATCAATGAGAATAGGAGAAATCTCTATGGTGATGATAATCTCACCTATACCCTATGTCACCCGATGGGTCTCTATCCTATTCTTGGAAAAATGACGGTCAATGACGTATTTTGATAATTAATACTTGCTAAAGATATTTCAGTATTAACAAATGTTCTTAGTTTGTCATTGGTAGGTATTAATAATCAAAACACGTCCTAGGCCGTCATTTTCCCAAGAAGGTGTCCGGTCAATTTGGCACATTGGATGACCCGAATGCACCAAATGGACTGAAGTGATCTGTAGCCAAATTGACCGGATCCGCCGCATAATGATATTGCCCTAATGATAAAAAAACAGGGCTGAATCTAGACTCGATCCGGACTTTTTGACGTACAAAAGAGGATGGAGACCAAACCACTGGCCGACGACTTGTCACTGTACCACCGCTGAATTTGGAATGTTCTTCATTCATCTTCTGGCCGGTGTAAAATTAGGACTTCCAATGAAATTCCCTAAGCCACAAACTAGTACAATACTTTTCCAAATTTAGAGCAACAGCGTCCAATTCCACTGTTTGAGCCGGAGTCTGATATTCTGCGTCTCCACAAGTCCTCAATTCTGGAGTTCCACGTCCATGCAAGGACTAATTTCATAAATTAACGACAGAGATATTCTATTCTCAACCTAAACTATCTCTGGTTTTAACCGATCATAAAAAATAAGCTCTTCATCATAGCACTTATTTTCTATTGTACGTCTACGCTCTTCTCTCTAAATCTATGTTTTAATTAGCATAGAGATAAGCCTCTTTTAAATTGAACATTTTGGGCCAACTTGCACCATCTTGACCAACTATTCTAATACCTTGAAGTTTACTACCATGCAAACTTTCAAGGACTCCAAGATTTTTTACGGACAGTGAGAGCCAAACATGCGAACTCGAGAGAATAAGTCTTTTACTTTTTTGTCATGCTCTCACTCGAGAGAATAAGGTTTTATGTACTTAATTCATTCATGGGAAAATATGGGATGGGATAATCCCTCACCATTCTAATCCCAAACCAATATTGGCCCTTCCCTATGACAGTGTTTTAACTTTTAACCTTAATTAAATGAGTAGGAGTATTCGCATAACCTTATTACGGGGTGTTTCTACTAAAAAAAAAACATTAAAAACTTAATGTATTTCACCATCTCGTTTTCACTGACAAACAAAGTTGTCAACAAGAACTTTTTTTTTTTTTTTTGGCTACAGTAACTCTACTCACAAATCTATCAACAACTTATTCACACTATTACCGGAAATACTTAACAATTTCTCAACCACAACTAAAAATCTACAAATTTTTTACTACCGAAAACACCCCTAACTTATCTAGAATCTTGAGAACAAGAGCCATGTGAATATACGATGAGGTTAAGGGGGCGTTTTTAGTTGAGTGTAAACATCGGTCTAACTACCAAATCTTTAACAAAACAAATTCCGGCTGCGACTATTCTTGAACTAATAATCAAGGACGACAGCAGCCCCCAAATCCCACTGTAGACTACAGTAGTATTAATTCTCGAGAAAAGAACCTTGACCAATGATAATGGTAATGTCACTCCCCTTTTGTCTTTTAGTTAGATGAATTTACTAGTTTACTTTTCAATGTAATAAACTTGCATAAAATGCATGGACTATTGTGTGAATTCATACGCTACAAGACAAAAAGGAGAGTGGCATTGGTAAAAAAGGGACTTCGGGCACCGTGTTGCGCAA
>BPLS01018750.1:0-11321 GCA_019656275.1 Rhododendron kiyosumense
CTCCAAAAATGTTTGATCCTTCTGGATATGTTTGGTCTATATTCACATGGTATCAGAGCTCCTCTCTCAAGATTGGAAGGTTTGAATCTCGTCATTGAGAAGTAAAACGTTCGAGTGCTGCTATAACTCCTCCGCTGGTGCGAAATCCTCTCTTTCTCGTAAGCTTTTGGACATTTTGAACAGCAACCAGTCTCTCTTCTCGTTTTTGAAGGTAGATTCTTCCGTTACTCTTACCTCATATCTATTCTCCGATCTGTATTTGGTTGTTGGTTGGGTTTTGTTTGAAACTACTGGTTGAGGTTGTGTAGAACTGCTGTTAGTGTGGTTTATGTGGGTTTTCCTTTGTGCTGAATATTTTTTCGAGGTATGGGTACTGATTCAAATCGACCTATTCCAATCAAGCTGAATGGATCAAATTACTCCTACTGGTCTTATCTGATGAAAACTTATATTACTGGGAAAGAACAGTGGGGGTATATTGATGTGTCTATTGTAGCTCCCAACAGAACAGATAAGGGTTTATTTAAAGTATGTGATGTCAACAATGCGCAAGTTCTCTCTTCAATTAACATAACAGTAGAGCCCTCTATTGGTATGCACTTTGCAAAATTCAACACGGCAAAAGAAGTTTGGGATTATCTAGAAAGTATATATGTGCAATCAAACTTTGCAAGGAGATATGAATTAGAAAATATTTTAAGAAGCATGCGACAAGATAAATCAGCTCAAGAGTTTTATAACGTGATGAATGGTATTTGGGATGAGTTGGATATGATGGATCCTTCCGAGTTGCAGAATCTTGTTGTTTATCAGAAGGTTATAGGAGAACAAAAACTTGTGCAATTTTTGATGGCCTTGCGATTTGAGTTTGAACCTTTGCGGGGATCTATCTTGCATCGCTCTCCACTACCTAGTTTGGAAAACATCTTGAGTGAATTAGTTGCGGAGGAAACTAGACTCAAAACTTCTTCGTTACCTCATTTGCAAACTGAGTCTGTTTTACTTACAACACAACGTTCTCAATTCCGTCCGCAATCATCAACTCGTGGGAACCAAAGGGCAGCTGTTGATGAATGCCATTTTTGTCATGAAAAAGGGCATTGGAAAAAGGATTGTCCCAAGCTTCGAAACAAGGACAAAGGCATCTTGCCTTCTCCACATCAAACTTCACATTCTCATCGCAATGTGTTCAAGCCATTGTCTTCCAGACCTATCTCAGCCTTCTCTTCGCATTCTGCTATTGCTAGTTCTGATCGTACTTTCAACCAAACAGCTATTACCCATGAAGAGGTTCAATCCTTAGTTGCTCAACAGATTGAACAATTGCTAGGCACTTCGTTGGAGTCTAAATCCCCAAATTCTGTAGCCATGTCCGTCGCAAACACTGGTATCTGTACTTTAGCTCCTTCAGGTAAATCTCATTCTTGGATATTTGACTCTGGTGCATCTCAACATACGACTCATAACTCATCTATTCTTGTTAATTGTTCTAGTCCTCTTTCACTCACTTCTATTCAAACTGCAGATGGATCACCCATGGAAGTTCTTCAAACGGGGTCCATAACTCAAGATTCCTTTCCTTCTGGATGTCTTTCTGTTTCTAATGTTTTGCATATTCCTAAGTTGTCTGTAAATCTTCTTTCAATTAGTCAGCTCACAGATTCTGGGTGTAATGTCATATTTTCGTCTTCTGGTTGTGTTGTTCAGGATCGACATACAGGGAAGCAGATTGGGACAGGCCTTAGAGAGGGGGGACTTTATTTTTTGAAGCAGCTCATTGCTCCACATGCTCATCAAGATAAATCTGCTTTTTCTTCTTTTGTTTTGCATAAACACTCATCTAAGTTTCATTTATGGCACTCTAGATTGGGTCATGTTTCAAGTTCTCGACTTAAGTATATGCTGGCTAATGGTCTTTTGGGTGATGTGACACATTCCGATATCTCTGATTGTAAAGGATGTAAACTTGGGAAGTTCATAGCTCTTCCTTTTTGCAGAAGTACATCTTATTCTAATGCTCCTTTTGATCTTATTCACTCGGATGTTTGGGGTCCTTCTCCTATTGCAACAAAAGGTGGATCATCTTACTATGTGTCTTTCATTGATAATTACACTCGTTATTGTTGGGTTTTTCTTATGCGGCGTAAGTCTGACTTTTTCAATATCTATTCTAACTTTGCTGCAATGGTCAAAACTCAGTTCAATGCTAAAGTTAAGGTCTTCCGAACTGATTTGGGGGGAGAATATAGATATAAGCCCTTTCTTGAGTTATTTGCTTCTGAGGGGAAAATTTTGCAATATGCTTGTTCTGATACACCCCAACAAAATGGTAGAGCTGAGAGAAAACATCGCCATATTCTTGAGACCGCAAGATCCCTTTTACTATTGGCTTCTGTTCCAAGCTCCTTTTGGGGAGAAGCGGTTCTCACATCTGCTTATTTGATTAATCGAGTTCCTACCATATTGAATGGCGGATTTTCTCCTTATGAAAAATTGTTTGGTATTCGACCTAATTACTTTGAACTTAAAGTGTTTGGGTGTGCTTGTTTTGTTCTCCTCTCGAAAAATGAACGAACCAAGCTCACTGCTCGTTCTGCCTTGTGTGTGTTCCTAGGTTATGGAATTGAGCAAAAGGGTTATAGATGCTATGATCCTATTGCTAAGAAGCTTCGCATTTCTAGGCATGTTGCATTCTTGGAGCATCTTCCTTTTTGTAGAGACCCGTAATTTTGAGATCGTATTTTTCTTTTATACACGTACGGCCCGTCGAAATAGACAGTACGGATATTCGGTGTGACGTGTTCGTAGAAGGATATAAAGGTAATTATGTGAGAGGTGCATGTGTGAGTGTGTGGCGCGAGAAGTAGGGGATTCCTCCCCCCACATTTATCTTTTCCCAGGGAGAATAATTCCCCCATTTTCTCTCCCTCACTCTTCCGCTATCTCTCTCTCTCCTCTCCTCTCCTCCGAAACTTTCTCTCTTCTCTTCTCTCTTCGATTTCATTCACCTAGAGTGAGATTCCGGACAAAACCCGAGTATTAAAGTTGCTATTCGGAGTACGGGCTTTCCGAATATCCAAAAAAAATCATGATCGGACCTCTTGGAGCTACGGTTGACTTGGTCAAAGGGTTGGGTTTTGCTCGAAACCCTTGAGGTAGGGATTTCTCACTTCTATTATGTGTGTATGTGTTGATTTGGTGTTTGAATCGTGTCCTAGATCATCGTTTTCATTGTTAGAAATGTTCTGGTGGAATCTGAAAATCGAATACTGAAAACCCAGGTCCTACCGGTAGGAGTTTTGGCCCTACCGGTAGAAAAGCTGTCTAGTAATGTCATTTTTGTGAAATTGTGGTCTCCTACCGGTAGGAAAAAGTGTCCTACCGGTAGGAAGTGAAAAATTCAGCGTTTTGGCAAAACTTCAAACGGGCATAACTTTTTCATCCGAACTCCGTTTTGGGCAAATTTTATATCGAAATTCATGTGCCGGAAGTCTACTTTCCAATGGTGGTGGTCTCATCTCCAAATTCTTAACCGATAAGATTTGGTAGCCAAAATAAGAAAGACATGTTCGCATAACGTTGGAAAATCCTTTTTCTTAAAATCGTTTGGGTGAGACACGGATGTTCTTAGGTTCTCTAAGTGCTTAATTGAGTGGTTGGACGAGGCTAGTGGTATACTAGGCTTTGTGGTGGTCGTTGGGTTCCATATGAGTCCTGTGACACCAAAACAAGGTTTAGAGAACATAAAAAAATGTAGGTGGGCGAAAGTTGTAGGTGTTAACACGCAATGTGAGAAACAAGCACATAGGACACTCCTTTGAGTTAGGCAACGCTAGGCATGGGTATGTGAGACATTTCCTTTATGTTTGACATGTGATACGTCATTTGCGTAAATCGTATGGTTTTATGAGTTGTAAGGTAAAAATCTATGAACCGTTGCGAGAGAATATCCTTTGAGATGTGAATACTTATATGAAGAATGAATGATGTAATGATTATGAGTTGAATGAAGTCGGATTATCCCGATTACTATTACAACTACTACTATGTGATTAAGTCTTCGTTGTGGGTTCGTCATATGTGATTGAGATAAATGACTAAATTGTAAAGTATATCGGATGAACTATGATATGTGACTTGAATTAGCTCCCCTGTGAGGGAGGTACTAGTGGGGAATATCGGGATTTCTTGATTGGCCCGGCAGGAGCTTTTGCTCATGATACAGGATGATGAGGAAATTGGGACATGATGTGAGTAAAAAGGGGCTATCATAGTGAAAGTGTAAGTGGTATGAAAGACATTGGTGTTACGATTCTTTGATTACGATAGTTTCATAAGTCAAGATATCGGATTGGTGATTCGAAGTAATATGAGGGACAGAGGCAGTCATGAGAAAATCATATAGATAGTAAGTCCTTGTGGTTGAATTAGAGTTTTGGTGTGTAGTCATGGTACTTCATTTATGTCTTCAACGTTGGGAAAATTACTAGTTGTGTTTCGTTTTATCCTTTGAAGATACTGTACCTTACTTCTGTTATTCATTCTACCTGTCATCCCATTCGTATATAATAGTTGTGTAGATTTCTCTACTGGGCACGTGTTTGCTCAACCTACCATTTCAGGTTCTTTGCAGGTCATGGTCATGGTCATGGAGTGCATGCTGACATTATGGATTAAAGCTATTTTGGAGAATACTTTATTATTCTTGTATAACAAACAACTTTGTTATGAAATTCCTACTTTGGAAGATTGTATTTATAGACCAGTTTGTGGAATTGGAAACTGAATTGTATTTTGGGGTATTGTATGTACGATTGTGAGGACTTTGTATTTAAAATGGTATTGTTATTTATGTTGAAAATCGAGGGTGTGACACTTTTTATTGTCTTCCTGCCTCTTCATCAAGTCTTTCTAAAAAAGATGTTCTTATGTTCGATCCCTTTTCTAGCTTAAATTCTTCAACTAGTTCTGACTCTCCACATGTTCTTGATGAGGGAACTGAGTTCAGTCCTGTTTCTGAGACTGTTGTTGTTCCCGAGGATGCTCAACCTTCATCTCCATTGGTGCAGAATGAAAGTCCCTCTCAATCTAATCCCCCTGCTACCTCTGATGATGTCGATCCTACAACCTCACAAGTTGACATCAGGTATCCTTCTCGTTCTCGCAATCCTCCTTCTTGGCTAACAGATTATAAAACTTATTTTTCCTCCTCGTATCAATCTTTTCTTGCCTCAGTTCATTCGTATCATGAACCTCGATCTTATAAAGAAGCAGTTGTTATCCCTCATTGGAAGGATGCCATGGATGAGGAACTTAATGCCCTTCACAGAACTCAAACTTGGGACTTAGTTACTCTGCCTAAAGGGAAGGAGGCCATTGGATGTAAGTGGGTTTATAAAATCAAAACTAAGTCCGATGGATCACTTGAGAGATACAAAGCTAGGCTAGTGGTAAAGGGTTATGCTCAAGAGTATGGTATTGATTATGAAGAAACTTTTGCTCCTGTTGCCAAACTAACATCAGTTTGAACCTTGATTTCTGTGGCTTCCAAGCTACAATGGCCCTTGTACCAAATGGACGTCAAAAATGCTTTTTTGAATGGTGATTTGCAAGAGAAAGTTTACATGAAACCTCCCCCAGGTCTTTCTTGCCCTTCGAATCAGGTTTGCCGATTGCGTCGAGCTATATATGGTCTCAAACAAGCACCACGTGCTTGGTTTGAGAAATTCAGTTCCACTATTAAAAAGTTTGGTTTTTCTGAAAGTCATCATGATTCTGCTCTTTTTGTCGCACCTCTGAACGTGGAAAGATTTTACTGCTTATATATGTTGATGACATGATTATTTCTGGGGATGATGCAATTGGTGTAAGTGAATTGAAGCAGTATTTGTATGACCAGTTTGAAATGAAAGACTTGGGAAATCTTCGATATTTTTTGGGTATTGAGATTGCTTACTCTCCTAAAGGTTATGTTCTGTCCCAATCAAAGTATGCTATCGATGTTATTAATCGTGCTGGGTTGACTGATAGAAAATTAGTTGATACTCCTTTGGAAGTCAATGTCAAACTTCGTCCAACTGATGGTGTCCCATTGGCAGATGTTACCTTGTATCGTCAAATTGTTGGTTGTTTGGTTTACTTGACTATTACACGACCGGATCTTGCCTATGCTATTCATATTGTTAGCCAATTTGTCTCTAGTCCTCGTTCAGTTCATTGGGCAGCCGTGGTGCGCATCCTCAAGTATCTTCGTGGAACATTGTTCCAAGGTTTGCTCCTTTCTTCTTCACCAAATATGGAACTTCAAGCATACTCTGATGCAGATTGGGCAGGTGATATTTCTGATAGGAAGTCAACGACAGGTTTTTGTATTTTTCTTGGAGATACTCTTATATCTTGGAAAAGTAAAAAGCAAAGTGTTATATCTCGATCTAGCTCTGAGGCTGAATATCGTGCTATGGCTCATACAGCTACTGAGATTATATGGTTACGGTGGTTGTTGCAAGATATGGGTGTTCGCGTGTCTTCTCCGACGCCAATGTTTTGCGATAATAAAAGTGCAATTCAAATTGCACATAACTCTGTCTTCCATGGGCGAACAAAGCACATCGAGATTGATTGTCACTTTGTTCGTCAACACTTACAAAACGGCTCTCTCTCTCTCCCCTACCTGCCATCATCCATCCAACTTGCCGATTTCTTCACCAAGGCTCATACTATCACTCGCTTTAAATTTCTTTTTAGCAAACTCTCGATGTTATCCTTGTCACATCATGAGTTTGAAGGGGGGTGAGAGAAAACATAAGGGTGTTTTTGTCTATTTACCTTTTCTATTGTCTTGTAATTTTCCGTTTGTTGTAAGGGTAGTCTAGTCCATTTACTCCTTGCTTGTATAGATATCAGATTATTCATTTTGTATAGACTGATCGAGATTGTTCCAAGGGTTTTCAGAGCAAACCTCTTCTCCTCCAAAAATGTTTGATCCTTCTGGATATGTTTGGTCTATATTCACAATTTTTTTATGACTTAATAGTAAATATGCAATTAAACTTAAAGTCGGATTTGGACAACTCAAATATTGGGACCGGCACTGTTGAGGCTGTTTTGGGATGTTTAGGGGTTGCTTGAGGCAGCGGCAAGGCGGCATTGGGGTATTTAGTTGAGGCAGCTGCAACAGGAGTTAAGGGTGAAATTGGAAGCTTTGGGAATTGGGGTGGTGTTTTGGTTGTGACTCAAGCTTTTGTTTGATAAGTAGGATCTCTGCTAACTGTTTTTTCCTTGTTATTTTTGTTTTAAGAAAAAATTCAACAGGCAAAGAGGTAGGGTGAGAATTTGTGAGTAACAGTACGGAGGGCTTTGTGCACTCTTCGGGACTCTCTCAACGCAATTCTTTTCTTATTGTACTGATTCAATTTTTTTTTTAATCCTTGTGATGAATGAAACCTTAATTTTTTGCAGATAAAAAAAAAAGTTTCTATTCACATTATTTTCAGCAAAATTTATCCAACAAAAGGCACGAAATCTTATAAAAGAGCAATGATAGGAACACAATTTTAAAACAAAATCTCAGACACAACTGCATCTAGATCTATTCCATATACGTTAGCCCACATACATTGAACGGCTCCAAACAGATTTGTGTCCAGAGTTGCGTTCCTAGTTTTTTTTTTGGTTACGAAAATCCTGCTTTTACATCAGTTCCCTACCCAAGTAAACTACTATTTTAACTTTCTCATAGATTTCTTAATTCTAACAAATGAGCACATTTCTAGGAAAATGTAATATTTTACTTCACTTTAAAATTGTAGTACTTATATATCTAATTGCCATCTAATTATAGCGAAAAGAATTTTGTACTTGTACTTGAGTGTTGACTAGATCTCCCTCCAAGCCGTACATACGGCTTTCATCAAATACGGCTTTCCACAGAATTCTATATGTCTCTATGAGATTGAGTATGAAATTATGTTTACTCACTTTAAATTGGGTATCCGTTTCCCTTCTTTTTCTGCTAGGGTTGGAAATCCTGTATTTTACATATCTATACGATTGAGTCCTTGGGTTTTCGAAATAATTTAAAAAGAAGTGCTTCGAAATTTCTTTACTGACTTGGTAAATTAAAGCGGATAAAAAAAAAAGACTTGTTAAATTAAAGAGTTGAAGTTATGAAGCAAGTTGCGGAATTTTGAAGAATTAAAATAATTGAGGTCTTACACAGAATGTGGTGGCAGGATTTATACGAAGGTTTATAATATATTGGACAGTGGCGATCTCAAGAATTTTGAAGAATTAAAATAATTGAGGGCTTACAAATCACGTGGTTTACTTTTATTAAGACATCTTCAAAGCCCTTTCTGTTTTATTATGTAAAAATAATAGCAATAATACAGCTGGCCTGGTAAACCATCGAACTAGTACAGTAACTTAAAAAATTTACGCAGTGTGTAAGACGTCAAGTTGACATTTTTCATTCATGATACAATATATCATGAAATTTCGACATCGGTCTTATTTTTTGGTTTCCTAATTTGTTTTTGCGGGAGTACTATTTTGTTGTGTTTAGTAGGTGGAGCTGCAGCGGTAGATAAGGCATTTTTTATGATCTAAGGGAAGAGAGTTCTTCTCTGTAATCATCGCTCTCCCTATTTCAAACGGTTTGAATTGTAAGCTGACAGGAATTTGAGTTTTTTTGCACCTTGGATCGATCAGTTCAGTGATCCTCAAAATTTATTTTATAGCTGGATTTGAATTCTTCACATTCGAGTGAGATAAATAGGCATGCAATCAGATTCATTTCACTTGCATTTTGGTTTACTTTGCATTGCTTAAAGTGATTCCACTCCAAAGAAGAATCGTTCAGATAGTTATAAAATATTTCGTTTTCCGAGCGAAAAAAAAAAAGAAGAATCGTTCACATAGTTATAATTCCAAGCCAAGTAATAATGAACTATGTTTTTCTTTTTTTAGTTTAGTTAATGGTCTCAAATATGAAAACGTACGATTGTTGTATGAATTTTGAGGCTTATTGTCACGAATCAAGATTATTTTTAATTAATCTAGCGATTATATATTTAGTTTCTATGATTGGAAGTACATGTATTAATTATACGCTGATTTTCATGCTATTATGTTAATTATATTTGCAAAAATGTATACTAAGTTAGACGAGTCGTCTCTTGATTAGCGTCCTCGATTCGTGGAAGGCGGTGAAGATATTGTTATAGATCCATTATTATACATAGAAATATAACTAGTATATATGTAACCCAGATCATTATATCGTTTAGAATTTCAATAATCAAAACAGATTTAAGACCCATTACATCTGCAAGACCTAACGGTGTTGCCAAGAAATTATATGCATATGCAATACTTTCCGGCATAATTTTTGGAGTCGAATAGAGACCTAAGAACTTCTGAACCATTAAAATCATTTCGGTCGGCAACTTCCAAAGGTGTTAGGTTCATGAAAGTATCCATGAAAATGGTTCATGAGTGAATCTGGGCCATTAATTGACCTTTCATGAATACTTTCATGTATCATAATATTTCCTCCCGTTAATGAACCTTAAAAATACAAAATGATTTTAATTTAGATGGCTGAAGAAGTTAAGAACATAAGTTAACCTAGAAACGATGTTATTTCACATTATTCAAGGAACCTCGAATCTATGACGTTTTTATTGGTTCTTTTTTAGAGGGGGGTGACGTACCCTCTTTTTTTCTTGGCACATATTTATTATTGAAAAATTCTTAAATTAGTCCAATGAACTGACAATAAAAAGTGTGTGTATATTAAAAGATATAAAAAAAATATAGAATTATGTGTTTTTCCTTGTTCTCTTGTGTGCTTATTGTCGGTCCATTTAGCTGACAATAGAAAGACCGTTTATTATTCATGAATTTTTTTTTGTTAATATAGACGTTGACTTTATATATAGTAGGTGTGTACTAAGGCTGGGTTTGACTTAATATATATAAGTCGAAACGATTAACTTTTTTGTTTTTATTCAAATTTTTTTTGTATTTGTTAATTTTGTACTAAATTTTTGTGATTTATTGATTTGTCTCGTCTAGAAAAATAGAAAAAGTAAAAAATTATGATCAAAACTCATAATTTTTTTAATAAAGAAAAAAATAAGTCAATGAGACGAATCAATAAATCACACAAGTTTAACGCAAAATGAACAAATACGAAAAAAAATTTGAATAAAAACAAATAAAAAAGTTAACTTTTTAATCCAAACCCACCCCAAAATCTTTTTTTTCTTCCAAAATTTAAACAGGGTGGATTTAATAGATCCTTTTTTTTTTGGGTACGTCGGATATTCTTAAATAGGTCATTCAACCACTTATCCAAATAGAATTGGATATTCTTTTCTGGTATCTTTGGGACAATGTCCCTTTCAGTGTTCAAAATTAACATAATAGAAGGTTCTAATGTATTTTGTTAGAATCATAACAAAACTCACTACATGAAAATTCAGCTTCGGAGTGTGAAAACTTAATACTATCTAACTTAAAATTAATTGGTAATAAGTTGATAGGTCCGAAATATTATTAAATGATCACCTATTATACTCCCCACCACTGTAGGACTCTATTTCCCTAGCACGGAAACTAAAAAATTTGTCGCCCGAAGAGCTGTTTAGTGCCCAAACGCGCGTTTTGATGACTTCCATTTTTAGTCCCTGGCCACAAACCTTTGGAAGATATTTGCCGACTAAAAAAACAAGCTCGACACTGAAGACTGTAAAAGTGTGGTCGCCAAACTCAAATTTAGTCGTTGTATCTTTGAACTTGTATGAAACGTTGGGAATGGCTGCAAGATGAGAAGGAAAGGTAACGGATCTTTTGATTTTCTCAATTTCAGGTTATTTGTGTGGGTGGAAGAGATCCAGATCGTACACATCTTGGTTCTCTCAATCGGGGATGAATCATTATCTGTCGATAAGAGCGCGATTTTCGGGTTGGTTTAGCCTGGCATGCATGGAAGGGTAAAGACAACAAATCTTTTGGAAAAAAGAGGAACTATGGAGCGATTAGGCAAAGTTGATACGCACGATTCAATTTTATTTCTTGCAAACCTTGCATTAATTTGGGCACAACTGTTTTAATCAATCAAATGAAATAGTAAAATAAACCCGACAAACACACAAAATCAAACAATAGCCTCGGTCGCTGCGACTGATCAGTTCGGAATTCGCAATTGTTTAATGCAGGAAAAATCGGGAATCATCTTCCGGGCCTTTTCTTTCCAACGGCAAATCATATCCGCGACCATTTCTCTGTTCTCAGCTGCTATCAAGCGACTTCCGTGC
>BPLS01018753.1:0-19209 GCA_019656275.1 Rhododendron kiyosumense
AAGGTCGTAGCTTACGGATCTCGACAACTCCGACCGCACGAGAAGAATTACCCCACCCATGACTTAGAATTGGCTGCAGTAGTATTCGCTCTCAAGTCGTGGCGTTACTATCTGTGGGGAGAACAATTCGAAGTTTTTACCGACCATAAGAGTCTCAAGTATCTTTTCACTCAGAAGGAGTTGAATTTGAGACAGCGTCGATGGATGGAGTATTTGGAGGACTACAAGTTTACCATGCAGTATCATCCCGGCAAGGCTAATGTGGTAGCTGACGCTCTTAGTCGAAAGGAAAGAGCACAGAAAGTCAAAACTGCCATCAAGGAATGGGAGATGGTTGATACTCTCAACGAGTTCAACTTGCGGCCGTCATCAGAGGATGGGAACGTCCGATTGTATGCCCTAATCGCGGAGCCAGCACTTCATCAGGAAGTACTTCTCGCCCAAACCTTCGAGCAGACTTGTGAATTCGTCCGGCATCGAATCCGAGAAGGAAAAGCGGTGCCAGGATGGACTATCGAGGAGAATAACAGTCTGAAATTCAAAGGAAAGGTATTCGTGCCTAATGTGGGAACCCTTCGAGAGAGCATACTCCGAGAAGCTCATCATTCGAACTTTGCAGTTCACCCTGGTGGTACAAAGATGTATCATGACCTGCGAAGAACGTACTGGTGGGAAGGAATGAAGAAGGATGTTGCCCGATTTGTGTCTACCTGTTTGGTATGCCAACAAGTCAAGGCCGAGCATCAGAAACCTGGAGGAGACCTTCAACCCTTGCCTATACCGACGTGGAAGTGGGAGCATATCTCGATGGACTTCGTCACTGGATTACCAAGATCTGTCAAGTCCAATACTGCTATCTGGGTGATTGTGGATAGACTCACCAAGTCTTCACACTTTCTACCTGTCAAGATGACGGAAAACGTGGAGCAACTAAGCATGTTGTACATTCGAGAAATCGTACGCCTTCATGGAGTACCAATCTCGATAGTGTCTGACCGAGACCCACGTTTTGTGTCGCACTTTTGGAAAGGATTGCAGAAAGCAATGGGAACTGACGTGAGGCTTAGCACAGCCTTTCACCCTCAAACAGATGGACAAACGGAGAGGACTATTCAGACTCTGGAGGATATGCTGAGAGCTTGTGCTTTGGATTTCTCTGGGAGCTGGGAGCAGCATTTGCCATTGGTAGAGTTCGCCTACAACAACAGCTATCAAGCAAGCATCGGAATGGCACCGTATGAAGCTCTATATGGACGACCCTGTCGATCGCCAGTCTGTTGGACGGATGCTGGAGAATCAGGATTGATCGGACCCGACATTGTACGAGATACAACGGAGAAGGTCAAGACCATCAGACAAAGGATCCAGACTGCTCAAAGCCGACAGAAGAGTTACGCGGATAAAAGGAGCCGACCCTTGTCTTTTGCCGTAGGAGACCATGTGTTCCTAAAGATCAGACCCAAGAAAGGAGTCATCAGATTTGGAAAGAAAGGAAAATTGTCCCCGCGCTACATTGGACCGTTCGACATCATGGAGAAGATCGAAAAAGTTGCTTATCGCCTGGCCTTACCACCCCAGCTGGATCGAGTGCATAACGTGTTTCACGTGTCTATGCTTCGCAAGTATCTGGCGTTGCCCACTCACGTTATCAACTGGGAGGACATCTCTATCGAGGAAGATGCAACATACGAAGAAGAGCCGATAGAAATTCAAGACCGAAGCGAGAAGACTATCCGTAACAAGACGATCAAGTTAGTCCGAGTCCTATGGAAGCATCGTGGAGCTGGAGAGACTACTTGGGAAAGAGAAGAGACCATGAAGATGAAATATCCTCACCTGTTCGAAACCTAGCGTACACCTAATTTCGAGGACGAAATTGTTTAAGGGGGATAGGTTGTAATAACTCTGAATTTCAAGGAATAAAAGTTATTTTATTTATTCGAGTTATTTATTTTAATCGCTTGAATTTCGTAAATTCTTGAATTTTGCCATAATTGCACTTTGGTCCCTGAAGTTTCAATTCTTTCGCTTTAGTCCTACTTAGCAAGCCTAGTTAGCATCTAACTATCTTGTTAGAGTAACTAAACCGAAAAGTTCCCTAGCATTGGCAAAATGACCGTTTTGCCCCTCGTTGGAACTTTTGAACCTTTTGGACCCTAGACTTTATATTTTGATATTCATTTTCTTTTAATCAATTTGGATTATTTCTTTGACCATTGGACAATAATGGTTAGGGGGATTATTATCCATTGGGTAATAGAATCCCAATTGTTTATATTAAAGAGTAATCTTACTTTTGGTACTTTTAAATTACTTTAATATTTTATTTGGCCTAATAACTATTATCCATTGGATAATAGATGCTAGGGGAAGATTTGTCCATTGGGTAATGAGGTTAATCTTCCTAAGTACCATTAGACCATTTAATTAAACACTTTCCTTAATTTGGGGAAAATACTATTTACTTTATTCAAAAAGTAAATAGTGACCAAAGTACCCTTTAATTATATTTTAATGGGATTTTTACTACTTTAATACATATATATATATATGTGTATATATGTATTGTACATAGGAGGAGTATTATATAGCCTATTGTACCCTAGTATTTAATTAGTTGGTAGGAGTGAATCCTAGCCTTTATTCTCCTTGGATTGCCAAGTACCAAAGAACCCTTTGTTTATTTGGATTTTCTTACACATGTGTGACTTGTATGACTTGTATATACATATATATATACTTATATAGCTTTGCAAGAGAGAGAGAGAGAGAGAGAGAGAGAGAACCCGAGAGAGAGAGAGAGAGAGAAGCCGAGAGAGAGAGAGAAGGGAGAGAGGAGAGAGAGGAAGGAGAGAGATGGAGGATTTGATGTAAGTCTTGCTTTGATTTTTGATGTGTACTTCAAATCCTTGCATATATTTTCTTCCCATTTCAAATCCTTACACCTTGTACTCCCATATAATCACCTAGCAAGCTTCCTAACCCTTGGATGGTGTACAACTCTCATCTCAACCCTCCAATTGGATGCAAATCTTTCCAAGGTACACCATAGCCCTTACAAGCTAGGATTTCTATTGATTTTTCATTGATTTTCCTTGGATATTTCCATTTTAATTGGAATTTTCCTAACCCTTGGATTGTGTACCAATCTCATCTCATCCTTCCATTTGGTCCAAGAATCTCATCTAGTACTAACCTAGCCATGCAAGCCTAGGATTTTCTCCTTGATTTGTGCTTCAAAGTTAGATTTGTTGGAGTTAAAAATTGGGGAAGAAGAGAGAGAGAGAGGGCCGGCCAAGAGAGAGAGGGGGCACCCCTTTGCCTATAAATAGAGAGCCTCACTCACTTGAATTCTCACACCTCAAAGCAATTGCTCCTCCTTCTCTCTAGAAATTCCAATTTCTTAGTCTTTTGTTCAAAATTTCCTTTGTTTGTGTGAGTTCTTGAGTGAAAACCCCCGAGCCACTTCCAAAGCCACCCGACGGCTCTTAGAGTAGTAGTAGTAGTAGTTAGTTGTTGTTTCTAGGGAAAGTTTCCAAAACTTTTCCCTTTCGAAGCAAACGGAGGCCGTTACGCTGCCGAAATCACCCCGACGATCAAAAGCCACCGCCAAGAAGAACGGTAGTGAATTCTATCTATATGTAGTGAACTCTACCTAATCCTAACTATTTTATAGTCATTTCTAGTTAGTTAGTAGAAATCTTGACTAGTTTTCAAAAGTTTACTTTGATTTGCAAAGAAATCGTGATCTTACTTTAAAAGTGACTTGTTTGTTGTTTGAAAAGTAAAAATACTTGTTTGTGTTATTTTTTTGGTATCCAAGCATGCTAAGTGGTTTAAATGTTCTTACTTTACCATTTCGAAGTTGAAATAATGCTTATTGTATGTAAAAGTCCCACACGCGGAGTCTCACATGTATACGTGACACGAAAACCAAGAAAGTAGACATATGGCACCTAGGGTGTGTTTAAAAAGGTTGTTGTGTTTTCCCGGTTGGAAAATATCTTCGAAACTACGTAATGACTATTTCAAGAGTATTACGTAAGTGTGTGTGTGTGCCAATGGGAACCCGGTGCGGCGGAACCATTGTGAGGATACTCGAGAATCCGGAACGGCGGAATCGAGGTTGGGTGTGTTTGGCTTGGTATCCGCGTTACGGAACCAATGCTTGTGTGCCAATGGGAACCCGGTGCGGCGGAACCATTGTGAGGATACTCGAGAGCCCGGAACGGCGGAATCGAGGTTGGGTGAGTTAAAAGGTGTTTTTTGATAAAGTGTGATAATGAAAAAGTTAACGATGAGTCAAACGCCAACGGTAGTTACAAGCGAATGTCAAACATGTTAGCTTATTGTCTTTTATCCCTGCGTGTATACTTATCATGTGGAAATCGATGCTAGTATGGTAGGATTTACTATTGAGCCCTCGTAGCTCATGGTGTTGCCTTTGTGGTGACCCTGGCATATTATATGGGTGGCGACGCCGATATAATATGTCAGATTTGATAGATGAACAGGGCGACCTCTTCACCTTGGAGGCGTACGGAGCCGAGGAACTCGCTAGGCTGGAGGAGCAAGAGGAGCCGTAGTGTAGGACCTCGTAGCTTTCCTTTTGTTGTCTTTTGAACTTTAAAATGCTCCTATGTGAGCTGTTTTGTAATAATGAGCAGTGACTCAAGTATTTCTGTAATAAATTTCCTTTATTAACGTACCTAAAATTAGGGGCGTTACAGCTTGGTATCAGAGCTTTAGGTTCAAAACTTCGGCCATGGGTAGATTGGGTAGAACCATGTAGAACCTTAAGCTAGTTGTGCCCGTTGCACAAACGTGAATTGATTTTCAAGTTTACCGTCCCAAATTGGGTGGAATTCTGTCAAAACAATCTTCGGATTGAAGCAAGGCGCGGAAATTGGCAGTACCGCCGAGCTGGGAATTCCCGAACAATTGGATGATGACTTAAATCAAGAATCGAGCGTGGAACGTAGAAATCTAAAACGTTTTCCTTCCGGTTTTCATTAAAAACTATGTATTTTCGAAACGTTGCTAACAAAGTTTTTCGTATAGATGGACACCCCAACCAACTTGTCGCTCGAAGATTTTGTCATGGAAAAGCTATCAGCCCGATGCTTAGGAGATCCCAACTTCATTGCCGACATGCGTGCCGAGCAGCTCGACTTCGTTAGAGTTCAAAAGAATACCCCAATTCCCGTCGAGCAAGACCCTTGGTTTCCCCACATGTTTCCTCTCCTAAGTTCATTTTATGAGTACTTTGGTTTCCTACTCATAATGCCACCTGCCGACATTGAAGCCGTCGTGGAAGGAAATCCCGCAACTTGAGGAAGTTTGAAGATCGTGGAAGACTAGGATGAGTACCCTAAATAAAGTTTCCCTAGCCGATGTATAGGATGTTTTTAAGAATTTCCCTAAGCTAAGTTGTAATTTCCAAGTTATGTTATGAAATAAAACCATGTTGATTTGCCTTCTACATAAGTCTAATAGTTAATTTTCTTTATTGTAGATGGAGCCTCTAAGCCTTTATCAAATCAACCTGTTAGCCGAATCTCATCGACTCGCAAGCACCGTGAGGTCCATGACCCATCAACTCGTAGAGGATCCCTACTTCTCGCTTGCCTTTCCCTATACCAACGATTTTTACCAAGAGCATGGAGCCCTCGTCCGTCCCCTCAATGAGGAAGAAGAAGACATGGTTGATGCCATACCTGTCATCGTTCAACTCGTACCTCCCGACAACGTGCACCTCCCGATTGAGCCGATCCATGCCGACCCTATCAATGCCGTGCCAATGATAGTAGCACCTCCCAACAACGTGGAAGATGAAGAGGAAGACCCCGAGGAAGAAGACCCCGAAGAATTCAACGACCCGCCGCTCAATGCCGCCGATTGGGAACACTTGATGAACTTGCCAAACCCCGACTTGCCATCCGACGACGACGATTCCGAGGACGAAGACCCCGAGGAGTTTGGAGGACCGATGGGATTGGATTCCGATGATGAGGACGACTTTGGAATAATACCACCTGCCGTAGTAACTCCCGACTACATGGACATAACTACTGACTCCGGAGACGTGCCACCGCCACCTTTTGTTGAAGATATTGGAGTTTGTAGGATTGCATTCCCTCACATTTTCTAGACTAGCAAGCCTAGCTAGTAGTAGAATCTTTTGTTGTAAGCGGATTGGGTTAGGATCTTATCTATGTATATGGTGTAGGAAGCGCTAACTTGTAAGCCGTTATGATGTACGTGCTGTTTAAGTAATATAAGCTATGTTTTATCTATTGCGATGATTGTTATGTTGCTTACTTGTTGTGTTCGACTTCCGCCTCCCACTGTTAAGTCTAATATATAACTTTCCTTATTGTAGATATGGATAGCTGTTACTCTGCCGAGTACACCGTGGCTCACCTGCTGTACTACAAGGCCATACTTGCACCCGAGAGTCTCACGCCTGTACCTCACCTAGGGATTTGTGATCCCGAGACTAGCGAGCAGCTGTACGAGATAGTTGTGTTCTCCCCTGTTGCCTCCGAGGACATCGATCCTCAAGACCCACACCTTCGTGAGCATGTGGAGAAAGTTCGTAGCGATGGAGAGCGTTGGCTCGAAAAGAGGGAGAAAGAGTGGAAGATGCAGCTAAGAGAGTTCTTTGGTGTCGTCCCACCGAGTTAGTGGAGTAGGAGTGCTAGTAGAATAAGGTTCCGAAAGCCTAAGTTGCCTTTCAAGCACTTATGTTAGTAGAACCAAGTAGTACGATGTGTAGGGTTGATTATCGTAACATGTATTAGGAAGTTATTTCGTATATCATTTTATAGTAGAACTCGATGCTTTGTACTTGTAACTTTCTTCTATCTATGAGAAGCTCGTTGATTTTAAGAATATCGTTGCGTACTATTTTATTGATTGTTTCTCATTTTGAGCAAAGAAAATAGTTTAGCTGAAAAACTAAACCTCCCCTTTTCAATTTCCGTTCATAGATGGTGAACCGACGGAGTGGACTAGGTTACGAAGCCGGTGATTCTTCTAACCCTAACCCCAACCCTGACCTCGCTCAAGTCATGCAAGCACTCGTGACTGCTTTGAACGCTGCCCGTCAAAACCCGAACCCGAATGATGGACCAATGACGAGAACCCGTGCGATGAACGAGTTCTGCAAGCGTCGACCTCCGACTTTCAACGGTGATACCAACCCGACCGTGGCTGAAGCATGGCTTAAGGAAGTCAAGGTGATCATGGACACCTTGGAGATCACTCGTGATGGAGATCGTGTGGCTCTAGCCACTTATCAGCTGAAAGGAGAAGCCCGCTATTGGTGGGAGCTGATGGAAGCAACGCATGACATAGCTGCCATGACGTTTGCTCAGTTCGAGGCGCTGTTCCTTGACAAGTACTTCCCTACGCCCGTTCGCTTGGCTAAGGAACAAGAGTTCAACAACCTCAAGCAAGGAACGATGACCGTGACCCAGTACGCGGCCAAGTTCGAGGAGCTATCCCGCTATGCCCCGGATGCCGTTGCAACCGAGGACAAGAAAGCGCGGAGATTCGAATGGGGGCTAACGACAGCTAGAAGAGCTGTGGTTGCTCAGGCTTTCCCCACCTACTCTGGTGTGGTGCAATGCGCCCTTCGCTTGGAAAGCGAGGAGAATGATTTCAAGACCCGCTGGAGGAAGGCAACCGGCACCGTTGGCGGACCGATCCGAACTCAGACCTCCAACAGCAGCAATCGTGGACCCTACCCTGCCAAGAACTTTGCTATGGGGCAAAGCAATCAGAACTGGAAGAACACTGCGCCAAACCGTGGTGACTCGCAGAGGGTTGGCCTAAGCAAGGCATTTGTGCAGTGCTTCAACTGCCAAGCTATGGGTCACTACAAGCGTGAGTGTCCCCAGCCTCAGAAGGAGAAGGTTGGAAGCTTCGGAAACCTGAAGGCTCAGCAGCCCGGGCAGGCCAGCTTTGTGAAGCAAAACCCTGGAGGTTCAGCCCAGCAACAGAGCGGGCAGAACAAGGGAAAGCAGCCCATGGGAGCTCAGCAAGGCGCTGGAGGGCGTATCTTTGCGTTGCAAACCGAGGAACAAGAGCCGGATCCATCTGTGATCCAAGGTACGCTACTGCTTTATAGTACTTGCGTACAAGCTTTGTTTGACTCTGGTGCATCGCATTCGTTTATTTCTACTGCCTGCGTAACTGCTCTAGCACTAGAAACAGAACCCCTAAGTAAGAGTACAAGGGTAATATCGCCGTTGGGGGGAAGTATAGCTGTTAGTCTAGTGTGTAGAGGGTGCGAAATAGAAGTAGCAAATCTACGTCTTACCTGCGACCTCCGAGTAATCGACATGATGGACTTCGACGTTATCCTTGGAATGGATTGGCTATCAGCTCATCGAGCAGTCGTCGATTGTCACCAGAAGACTGTGACGGCCTACACCCCAGAAGGGACTCGTTTCCGTTTTAAGGGGGATAGAGAAACGACGAGTTCGATGATGAGGAGATCTAGGTGGCAGAATCAACTATTTGGATGGCTAGCCAGTCTCCAAATGGAAGAAACCGATAGGATGGAACTGGGATTGCCACACATCGTTTGCGAATACGCCGATGTTTTCCCAGAAGAACTTCCTGGTTTACCACCTCCGAGGGAGATAGATTTCTCCATAGAGTTGCAGCCTGGAACCGCTCCAATTTCCATGGCCCCGTACCGAATGGCCCCTGCCGAATTGAGGGAGCTCAAGATTCAGTTGCAAGAGCTGCTGGACAAAGGATTCATTAGGCCCAGCACATCGCCTTGGGGAGCACCAGCTTTGTTCGTGAAGAAGAAGGAAGGAACGCTTCGTCTATGCATCGATTATAGGAAGCTGAACCAAGTCACGATCAAGAACCGTTATCCTTTGCCCAGGATCGATGACCTGTTTGATCAATTAAGGGGAGCGACTTGCTTTTCCAAAATCGATCTCCGATCAGGCTATCATCAGCTAAGGATTCGTGATGAGGACATTGTCAAGACGGCTTTCCGAACAAGATATGGCCACTACGAGTTTGTAGTAATGCCGTTTGGACTGACCAATGCTCCAGCAGTATTCATGTGTCTCATGAACAAGATTTTTCAACCCTACTTGGATAAGTTTGTAGTGGTGTTCATTGACGACATCTTGATTTACTCTGCCAGCAAGGAAGAGCACGAAGAACATCTTAGAATGGCACTACAAATACTCCGAGATAACCAACTTTACGCTAAGGCCAGTAAATGCGAATTTTGGCTGGAAGTGGTTAAGTTCTTGGGGCATGTGGTATCTAAGGATGGAATTGCTGTGGACGAAGGCAAGGTCGAAGCAGTGCTGCAATGGAAACAGCCAACCTCTGTGTTTGAGATCAGAAGTTTTCTAGGATTGGCTGGTTACTACCGAAGATTTATACCAGACTTCTCAATCTTAGCTAAGCCAATGACCAGGCTGACTCAGAAAGGAGTAAAGCTGGATTGGAGTGAAGCCTGTGAGAAATCTTTCCAAGAGCTGAAGAAGAGATTGACCAGCGCGCCGATTCTCATCATTCCCGAGCGTGGTATCGACTACACTGTCTACTGTGATGCGTCAAGAGATGGCTTAGGATGTGTGCTGATGCAGAATGGGAAGGTCGTAGCTTACGGATCTCGACAACTCCGACCGCACGAGAAGAATTACCCCACCCATGACTTAGAATTGGCTGCAGTAGTATTCGCTCTCAAGTCGTGGCGTTACTATCTGTGGGGAGAACAATTCGAAGTTTTTACCGACCATAAGAGTCTCAAGTATCTTTTCACTCAGAAGGAGTTGAATTTGAGACAGCGTCGATGGATGGAGTATTTGGAGGACTACAAGTTTACCATGCAGTATCATCCCGGCAAGGCTAATGTGGTAGCTGACGCTCTTAGTCGAAAGGAAAGAGCACAGAAAGTCAAAACTGCCATCAAGGAATGGGAGATGGTTGATACTCTCAACGAGTTCAACTTGCGGCCGTCATCAGAGGATGGGAACGTCCGATTGTATGCCCTAATCGCGGAGCCAGCACTTCATCAGGAAGTACTTCTCGCCCAAACCTTCGAGCAGACTTGTGAATTCGTCCGGCATCGAATCCGAGAAGGAAAAGCGGTGCCAGGATGGACTATCGAGGAGAATAACAGTCTGAAATTCAAAGGAAAGGTATTCGTGCCTAATGTGGGAACCCTTCGAGAGAGCATACTCCGAGAAGCTCATCATTCGAACTTTGCAGTTCACCCTGGTGGTACAAAGATGTATCATGACCTGCGAAGAACGTACTGGTGGGAAGGAATGAAGAAGGATGTTGCCCGATTTGTGTCTACCTGTTTGGTATGCCAACAAGTCAAGGCCGAGCATCAGAAACCTGGAGGAGACCTTCAACCCTTGCCTATACCGACGTGGAAGTGGGAGCATATCTCGATGGACTTCGTCACTGGATTACCAAGATCTGTCAAGTCCAATACTGCTATCTGGGTGATTGTGGATAGACTCACCAAGTCTTCACACTTTCTACCTGTCAAGATGACGGAAAACGTGGAGCAACTAAGCATGTTGTACATTCGAGAAATCGTACGCCTTCATGGAGTACCAATCTCGATAGTGTCTGACCGAGACCCACGTTTTGTGTCGCACTTTTGGAAAGGATTGCAGAAAGCAATGGGAACTGACGTGAGGCTTAGCACAGCCTTTCACCCTCAAACAGATGGACAAACGGAGAGGACTATTCAGACTCTGGAGGATATGCTGAGAGCTTGTGCTTTGGATTTCTCTGGGAGCTGGGAGCAGCATTTGCCATTGGTAGAGTTCGCCTACAACAACAGCTATCAAGCAAGCATCGGAATGGCACCGTATGAAGCTCTATATGGACGACCCTGTCGATCGCCAGTCTGTTGGACGGATGCTGGAGAATCAGGATTGATCGGACCCGACATTGTACGAGATACAACGGAGAAGGTCAAGACCATCAGACAAAGGATCCAGACTGCTCAAAGCCGACAGAAGAGTTACGCGGATAAAAGGAGCCGACCCTTGTCTTTTGCCGTAGGAGACCATGTGTTCCTAAAGATCAGACCCAAGAAAGGAGTCATCAGATTTGGAAAGAAAGGAAAATTGTCCCCGCGCTACATTGGACCGTTCGACATCATGGAGAAGATCGAAAAAGTTGCTTATCGCCTGGCCTTACCACCCCAGCTGGATCGAGTGCATAACGTGTTTCACGTGTCTATGCTTCGCAAGTATCTGGCGTTGCCCACTCACGTTATCAACTGGGAGGACATCTCTATCGAGGAAGATGCAACATACGAAGAAGAGCCGATAGAAATTCAAGACCGAAGCGAGAAGACTATCCGTAACAAGACGATCAAGTTAGTCCGAGTCCTATGGAAGCATCGTGGAGCTGGAGAGACTACTTGGGAAAGAGAAGAGACCATGAAGATGAAATATCCTCACCTGTTCGAAACCTAGCGTACACCTAATTTCGAGGACGAAATTGTTTAAGGGGGATAGGTTGTAATAACTCTGAATTTCAAGGAATAAAAGTTATTTTATTTATTCGAGTTATTTATTTTAATCGCTTGAATTTCGTAAATTCTTGAATTTTGCCATAATTGCACTTTGGTCCCTGAAGTTTCAATTCTTTCGCTTTAGTCCTACTTAGCAAGCCTAGTTAGCATCTAACTATCTTGTTAGAGTAACTAAACCGAAAAGTTCCCTAGCATTGGCAAAATGACCGTTTTGCCCCTCGTTGGAACTTTTGAACCTTTTGGACCCTAGACTTTATATTTTGATATTCATTTTCTTTTAATCAATTTGGATTATTTCTTTGACCATTGGACAATAATGGTTAGGGGGATTATTATCCATTGGGTAATAGAATCCCAATTGTTTATATTAAAGAGTAATCTTACTTTTGGTACTTTTAAATTACTTTAATATTTTATTTGGCCTAATAACTATTATCCATTGGATAATAGATGCTAGGGGAAGATTTGTCCATTGGGTAATGAGGTTAATCTTCCTAAGTACCATTAGACCATTTAATTAAACACTTTCCTTAATTTGGGGAAAATACTATTTACTTTATTCAAAAAGTAAATAGTGACCAAAGTACCCTTTAATTATATTTTAATGGGATTTTTACTACTTTAATACATATATATATATATGTGTATATATGTATTGTACATAGGAGGAGTATTATATAGCCTATTGTACCCTAGTATTTAATTAGTTGGTAGGAGTGAATCCTAGCCTTTATTCTCCTTGGATTGCCAAGTACCAAAGAACCCTTTGTTTATTTGGATTTTCTTACACATGTGTGACTTGTATGACTTGTATATACATATATATATACTTATATAGCTTTGCAAGAGAGAGAGAGAGAGAGAGAGAGAGAGAACCCGAGAGAGAGAGAGAGAGAGAAGCCGAGAGAGAGAGAGAAGGGAGAGAGGAGAGAGAGGAAGGAGAGAGATGGAGGATTTGATGTAAGTCTTGCTTTGATTTTTGATGTGTACTTCAAATCCTTGCATATATTTTCTTCCCATTTCAAATCCTTACACCTTGTACTCCCATATAATCACCTAGCAAGCTTCCTAACCCTTGGATGGTGTACAACTCTCATCTCAACCCTCCAATTGGATGCAAATCTTTCCAAGGTACACCATAGCCCTTACAAGCTAGGATTTCTATTGATTTTTCATTGATTTTCCTTGGATATTTCCATTTTAATTGGAATTTTCCTAACCCTTGGATTGTGTACCAATCTCATCTCATCCTTCCATTTGGTCCAAGAATCTCATCTAGTACTAACCTAGCCATGCAAGCCTAGGATTTTCTCCTTGATTTGTGCTTCAAAGTTAGATTTGTTGGAGTTAAAAATTGGGGAAGAAGAGAGAGAGAGAGGGCCGGCCAAGAGAGAGAGGGGGCACCCCTTTGCCTATAAATAGAGAGCCTCACTCACTTGAATTCTCACACCTCAAAGCAATTGCTCCTCCTTCTCTCTAGAAATTCCAATTTCTTAGTCTTTTGTTCAAAATTTCCTTTGTTTGTGTGAGTTCTTGAGTGAAAACCCCCGAGCCACTTCCAAAGCCACCCGACGGCTCTTAGAGTAGTAGTAGTAGTAGTTAGTTGTTGTTTCTAGGGAAAGTTTCCAAAACTTTTCCCTTTCGAAGCAAACGGAGGCCGTTACGCTGCCGAAATCACCCCGACGATCAAAAGCCACCGCCAAGAAGAACGGTAGTGAATTCTATCTATATGTAGTGAACTCTACCTAATCCTAACTATTTTATAGTCATTTCTAGTTAGTTAGTAGAAATCTTGACTAGTTTTCAAAAGTTTACTTTGATTTGCAAAGAAATCGTGATCTTACTTTAAAAGTGACTTGTTTGTTGTTTGAAAAGTAAAAATACTTGTTTGTGTTATTTTTTTGGTATCCAAGCATGCTAAGTGGTTTAAATGTTCTTACTTTACCATTTCGAAGTTGAAATAATGCTTATTGTATGTAAAAGTCCCACACGCGGAGTCTCACATGTATACGTGACACGAAAACCAAGAAAGTAGACATATGGCACCTAGGGTGTGTTTAAAAAGGTTGTTGTGTTTTCCCGGTTGGAAAATATCTTCGAAACTACGTAATGACTATTTCAAGAGTATTACGTAAGTGTGTGTGTGTGCCAATGGGAACCCGGTGCGGCGGAACCATTGTGAGGATACTCGAGAATCCGGAACGGCGGAATCGAGGTTGGGTGTGTTTGGCTTGGTATCCGCGTTACGGAACCAATGCTTGTGTGCCA
The DNA here is from genome assembly GCA_019656275.1 of Rhododendron kiyosumense. Taxonomy (NCBI): domain Eukaryota; kingdom Viridiplantae; phylum Streptophyta; class Magnoliopsida; order Ericales; family Ericaceae; genus Rhododendron; species Rhododendron kiyosumense. The sequence continues at coordinate 13,814 of BPLS01018753.1, forward strand.
ATGGGAACCCGGTGCGGCGGAACCATTGTGAGGATACTCGAGAGCCCGGAACGGCGGAATCGAGGTTGGGTGAGTTAAAAGGTGTTTTTTGATAAAGTGTGATAATGAAAAAGTTAACGATGAGTCAAACGCCAACGGTAGTTACAAGCGAATGTCAAACATGTTAGCTTATTGTCTTTTATCCCTGCGTGTATACTTATCATGTGGAAATCGATGCTAGTATGGTAGGATTTACTATTGAGCCCTCGTAGCTCATGGTGTTGCCTTTGTGGTGACCCTGGCATATTATATGGGTGGCGACGCCGATATAATATGTCAGATTTGATAGATGAACAGGGCGACCTCTTCACCTTGGAGGCGTACGGAGCCGAGGAACTCGCTAGGCTGGAGGAGCAAGAGGAGCCGTAGTGTAGGACCTCGTAGCTTTCCTTTTGTTGTCTTTTGAACTTTAAAATGCTCCTATGTGAGCTGTTTTGTAATAATGAGCAGTGACTCAAGTATTTCTGTAATAAATTTCCTTTATTAACGTACCTAAAATTAGGGGCGTTACAGCTTGGTATCAGAGCTTTAGGTTCAAAACTTCGGCCATGGGTAGATTGGGTAGAACCATGTAGAACCTTAAGCTAGTTGTGCCCGTTGCACAAACGTGAATTGATTTTCAAGTTTACCGTCCCAAATTGGGTGGAATTCTGTCAAAACAATCTTCGGATTGAAGCAAGGCGCGGAAATTGGCAGTACCGCCGAGCTGGGAATTCCCGAACAATTGGATGATGACTTAAATCAAGAATCGAGCGTGGAACGTAGAAATCTAAAACGTTTTCCTTCCGGTTTTCATTAAAAACTATGTATTTTCGAAACGTTGCTAACAAAGTTTTTCGTATAGATGGACACCCCAACCAACTTGTCGCTCGAAGATTTTGTCATGGAAAAGCTATCAGCCCGATGCTTAGGAGATCCCAACTTCATTGCCGACATGCGTGCCGAGCAGCTCGACTTCGTTAGAGTTCAAAAGAATACCCCAATTCCCGTCGAGCAAGACCCTTGGTTTCCCCACATGTTTCCTCTCCTAAGTTCATTTTATGAGTACTTTGGTTTCCTACTCATAATGCCACCTGCCGACATTGAAGCCGTCGTGGAAGGAAATCCCGCAACTTGAGGAAGTTTGAAGATCGTGGAAGACTAGGATGAGTACCCTAAATAAAGTTTCCCTAGCCGATGTATAGGATGTTTTTAAGAATTTCCCTAAGCTAAGTTGTAATTTCCAAGTTATGTTATGAAATAAAACCATGTTGATTTGCCTTCTACATAAGTCTAATAGTTAATTTTCTTTATTGTAGATGGAGCCTCTAAGCCTTTATCAAATCAACCTGTTAGCCGAATCTCATCGACTCGCAAGCACCGTGAGGTCCATGACCCATCAACTCGTAGAGGATCCCTACTTCTCGCTTGCCTTTCCCTATACCAACGATTTTTACCAAGAGCATGGAGCCCTCGTCCGTCCCCTCAATGAGGAAGAAGAAGACATGGTTGATGCCATACCTGTCATCGTTCAACTCGTACCTCCCGACAACGTGCACCTCCCGATTGAGCCGATCCATGCCGACCCTATCAATGCCGTGCCAATGATAGTAGCACCTCCCAACAACGTGGAAGATGAAGAGGAAGACCCCGAGGAAGAAGACCCCGAAGAATTCAACGACCCGCCGCTCAATGCCGCCGATTGGGAACACTTGATGAACTTGCCAAACCCCGACTTGCCATCCGACGACGACGATTCCGAGGACGAAGACCCCGAGGAGTTTGGAGGACCGATGGGATTGGATTCCGATGATGAGGACGACTTTGGAATAATACCACCTGCCGTAGTAACTCCCGACTACATGGACATAACTACTGACTCCGGAGACGTGCCACCGCCACCTTTTGTTGAAGATATTGGAGTTTGTAGGATTGCATTCCCTCACATTTTCTAGACTAGCAAGCCTAGCTAGTAGTAGAATCTTTTGTTGTAAGCGGATTGGGTTAGGATCTTATCTATGTATATGGTGTAGGAAGCGCTAACTTGTAAGCCGTTATGATGTACGTGCTGTTTAAGTAATATAAGCTATGTTTTATCTATTGCGATGATTGTTATGTTGCTTACTTGTTGTGTTCGACTTCCGCCTCCCACTGTTAAGTCTAATATATAACTTTCCTTATTGTAGATATGGATAGCTGTTACTCTGCCGAGTACACCGTGGCTCACCTGCTGTACTACAAGGCCATACTTGCACCCGAGAGTCTCACGCCTGTACCTCACCTAGGGATTTGTGATCCCGAGACTAGCGAGCAGCTGTACGAGATAGTTGTGTTCTCCCCTGTTGCCTCCGAGGACATCGATCCTCAAGACCCACACCTTCGTGAGCATGTGGAGAAAGTTCGTAGCGATGGAGAGCGTTGGCTCGAAAAGAGGGAGAAAGAGTGGAAGATGCAGCTAAGAGAGTTCTTTGGTGTCGTCCCACCGAGTTAGTGGAGTAGGAGTGCTAGTAGAATAAGGTTCCGAAAGCCTAAGTTGCCTTTCAAGCACTTATGTTAGTAGAACCAAGTAGTACGATGTGTAGGGTTGATTATCGTAACATGTATTAGGAAGTTATTTCGTATATCATTTTATAGTAGAACTCGATGCTTTGTACTTGTAACTTTCTTCTATCTATGAGAAGCTCGTTGATTTTAAGAATATCGTTGCGTACTATTTTATTGATTGTTTCTCATTTTGAGCAAAGAAAATAGTTTAGCTGAAAAACTAAACCTCCCCTTTTCAATTTCCGTTCATAGATGGTGAACCGACGGAGTGGACTAGGTTACGAAGCCGGTGATTCTTCTAACCCTAACCCCAACCCTGACCTCGCTCAAGTCATGCAAGCACTCGTGACTGCTTTGAACGCTGCCCGTCAAAACCCGAACCCGAATGATGGACCAATGACGAGAACCCGTGCGATGAACGAGTTCTGCAAGCGTCGACCTCCGACTTTCAACGGTGATACCAACCCGACCGTGGCTGAAGCATGGCTTAAGGAAGTCAAGGTGATCATGGACACCTTGGAGATCACTCGTGATGGAGATCGTGTGGCTCTAGCCACTTATCAGCTGAAAGGAGAAGCCCGCTATTGGTGGGAGCTGATGGAAGCAACGCATGACATAGCTGCCATGACGTTTGCTCAGTTCGAGGCGCTGTTCCTTGACAAGTACTTCCCTACGCCCGTTCGCTTGGCTAAGGAACAAGAGTTCAACAACCTCAAGCAAGGAACGATGACCGTGACCCAGTACGCGGCCAAGTTCGAGGAGCTATCCCGCTATGCCCCGGATGCCGTTGCAACCGAGGACAAGAAAGCGCGGAGATTCGAATGGGGGCTAACGACAGCTAGAAGAGCTGTGGTTGCTCAGGCTTTCCCCACCTACTCTGGTGTGGTGCAATGCGCCCTTCGCTTGGAAAGCGAGGAGAATGATTTCAAGACCCGCTGGAGGAAGGCAACCGGCACCGTTGGCGGACCGATCCGAACTCAGACCTCCAACAGCAGCAATCGTGGACCCTACCCTGCCAAGAACTTTGCTATGGGGCAAAGCAATCAGAACTGGAAGAACACTGCGCCAAACCGTGGTGACTCGCAGAGGGTTGGCCTAAGCAAGGCATTTGTGCAGTGCTTCAACTGCCAAGCTATGGGTCACTACAAGCGTGAGTGTCCCCAGCCTCAGAAGGAGAAGGTTGGAAGCTTCGGAAACCTGAAGGCTCAGCAGCCCGGGCAGGCCAGCTTTGTGAAGCAAAACCCTGGAGGTTCAGCCCAGCAACAGAGCGGGCAGAACAAGGGAAAGCAGCCCATGGGAGCTCAGCAAGGCGCTGGAGGGCGTATCTTTGCGTTGCAAACCGAGGAACAAGAGCCGGATCCATCTGTGATCCAAGGTACGCTACTGCTTTATAGTACTTGCGTACAAGCTTTGTTTGACTCTGGTGCATCGCATTCGTTTATTTCTACTGCCTGCGTAACTGCTCTAGCACTAGAAACAGAACCCCTAAGTAAGAGTACAAGGGTAATATCGCCGTTGGGGGGAAGTATAGCTGTTAGTCTAGTGTGTAGAGGGTGCGAAATAGAAGTAGCAAATCTACGTCTTACCTGCGACCTCCGAGTAATCGACATGATGGACTTCGACGTTATCCTTGGAATGGATTGGCTATCAGCTCATCGAGCAGTCGTCGATTGTCACCAGAAGACTGTGACGGCCTACACCCCAGAAGGGACTCGTTTCCGTTTTAAGGGGGATAGAGAAACGACGAGTTCGATGATGAGGAGATCTAGGTGGCAGAATCAACTATTTGGATGGCTAGCCAGTCTCCAAATGGAAGAAACCGATAGGATGGAACTGGGATTGCCACACATCGTTTGCGAATACGCCGATGTTTTCCCAGAAGAACTTCCTGGTTTACCACCTCCGAGGGAGATAGATTTCTCCATAGAGTTGCAGCCTGGAACCGCTCCAATTTCCATGGCCCCGTACCGAATGGCCCCTGCCGAATTGAGGGAGCTCAAGATTCAGTTGCAAGAGCTGCTGGACAAAGGATTCATTAGGCCCAGCACATCGCCTTGGGGAGCACCAGCTTTGTTCGTGAAGAAGAAGGAAGGAACGCTTCGTCTATGCATCGATTATAGGAAGCTGAACCAAGTCACGATCAAGAACCGTTATCCTTTGCCCAGGATCGATGACCTGTTTGATCAATTAAGGGGAGCGACTTGCTTTTCCAAAATCGATCTCCGATCAGGCTATCATCAGCTAAGGATTCGTGATGAGGACATTGTCAAGACGGCTTTCCGAACAAGATATGGCCACTACGAGTTTGTAGTAATGCCGTTTGGACTGACCAATGCTCCAGCAGTATTCATGTGTCTCATGAACAAGATTTTTCAACCCTACTTGGATAAGTTTGTAGTGGTGTTCATTGACGACATCTTGATTTACTCTGCCAGCAAGGAAGAGCACGAAGAACATCTTAGAATGGCACTACAAATACTCCGAGATAACCAACTTTACGCTAAGGCCAGTAAATGCGAATTTTGGCTGGAAGTGGTTAAGTTCTTGGGGCATGTGGTATCTAAGGATGGAATTGCTGTGGACGAAGGCAAGGTCGAAGCAGTGCTGCAATGGAAACAGCCAACCTCTGTGTTTGAGATCAGAAGTTTTCTAGGATTGGCTGGTTACTACCGAAGATTTATACCAGACTTCTCAATCTTAGCTAAGCCAATGACCAGGCTGACTCAGAAAGGAGTAAAGCTGGATTGGAGTGAAGCCTGTGAGAAATCTTTCCAAGAGCTGAAGAAGAGATTGACCAGCGCGCCGATTCTCATCATTCCCGAGCGTGGTATCGA
>BPLS01018770.1:0-40745 GCA_019656275.1 Rhododendron kiyosumense
GGGGGGTGGCGTTAACAATTTAGGGTGTGGCAAAATCAGCTCCCTATATCAATTGCATGACCACTTCTAGGCAGTGTTTTTGGTTCACAAATAATGCACAATGATCACTGTAGCTGTTGTTTTGATGTTATAAACCGATTTTAGGTTTCTTTACGGTGTTGCTTTTATTGATTTTTCCCCTATCGTCCATGTTATAATTGCTCTGAACAGAAGAGCAATGTCAGTAAGAGATCACAAAATATGTTAAAAATCCCTAATTATGGCACAATATTGGTGACACTCTGGTTGGCCTTGATACTTATTGGCGTGTAATGTCTCTAGAATAAATTGAAGCGAGGAAGGCGTAGCTGGACTAAATCTAGCCAATTTAAAGAGTTAGAAGCGAGGCGAGTTTCTTCATGTAAAATACGTAGTTTCAGTAAAGTGCCTCGATAGTTGGCTTTTGGTGAAATGGTAATCCATGCCCCTTGTAAAGTCATCAATAAAATTTTATCACCCAATGAGTACAACAACCCCATAAACATAACAATGATCAATGAGCACAAAACGACCTTTCTCTAGTAGTACAAAATTACGACCTTACCCTGGTGTCAGTAAGTTTCCCTTTGCTGTTTGCATTGTAAAGTGACAAAAGGTTTCTTCTAGAATGAGAAGCGGCTTTGTAGTTCACCAAGTCGGCTAAACTAAAGCCATTCTAACTGCTTGGTTGCGGTTATGTGGTATTTGATGACTTGTATTACTATTAAACTGAGGCTTGTATGCAAGGATGGAGCAGGGTATAGTGTCAGCAGACACCGCGACAAAATTTTTATAAAATATAATTGTTATATGTAAAATAAGAAAATTATCCCCAACTTATATAGACCTGTCACCGTTAGAGTTATTTTTTTAATTATTTTTAGCTATATAGGAGTACTAGTCCTTAATCCTGTAAAAAAAATAAAAAATTCGAGAGAAGATATCTAAAAAAGTATTCCAAAACTAAATTTAATAGGCCAAAGTGAAATAATATAAAAGATAAAGTTTAAATTTAATTAAGAAAAAAGTTTGTTTAAAAAAATTAAGAAAAAAACTCCACACTTCGCTTTTTTTTGCGAAGTACTCTATAAGGTAAGACTTGAAATAGCGTTGGACACAATTCAAGATACCTCATTTTAGTAGATAGATTAAATTAAAGTTAATCTTTTTTCATACTCTATGTGCAAATGACAAATATGATTTACTATATTTTTTATTATGTTATTTCAATTTTTCCTAGAGTTGATAACATTCGTATTGTAATGCTTTTTTTTATTTTTTTAATATACATTTTGTCACGGCTAGAGTAAGTTCTGGCTCTTGTATGACTCTACGTATAGTTGTTAAAATAAAGAAATTTATTTCTTTCGAACCGGGTACAATCGTACAACTTTAGGTATGAGGATCACTTTTTATTGATTTGCCAATGAAATTAAACATCCCCAAAGAAGGATAAATAAATAAAAAAGGTTTGCCTAAAAAAATCATTTGAAGATTACGATCATAAATGCATTTTAAATGATCGAAACCAAACCAAACCAAAAACAATTATCTAATTTTGAAAATTTGGAAGGAGTAAGACCCCGTTTCAGAACACCTTCTTAAAAAATAAGTATTTATTTCACATTTTCAAACTCTAAAATAATGTAAATAAAAAATAATTTTTTAATTTTTTGCACTGTATAAAAGATCTCAAATAAAATCTATCAAACAAAATCTATATTGGTAGGAAAATTATTTGCGTAAACATATAATTTTTTAGTTTAAAATTACCTTTTTAAAAAATTAATACTTATTTCCCTCTCAGGAACGGATCCTAAGATATCTTACCCTTTTCATGGGCTCCAGATCCTATGTCAGAGAGAGCCCGTCCGGCTCCTCTGTCCCATACCTATCTATGTGTCACATTATCCATGCTCCACTCCCTTAACTTTTATTTTACTCTGCTACTATGTTTTGTTTGGTTACCTTTAACATATGTTATTCACTGGAGTATTTTAATTTTTGTAGGGTCTATTATGAGTTTTAAAAAGATGATTCAAATCGTAATTTATTATTAATTTGTTTTTATGAGTTCCTCTAAAAAAAATTAGTTCACTCCAATATTGTTAAGGCCTATTTCAGAATTCAAGAGCGCCCTACGAATTCTGAAATAATCCTTACCGATTTCGGATTGTGCTAATTTTTTCAAAAAATACTTAAAAAATAATTTAAGAATAACTTACAATTTGAATCATTTTTGTAGAATCCGTAATGGATCACACAATAATAAAAAAATATCATTAATTTCTTGCCCATTTAAACTCGTTTGGTTGGTACCCATGAAATAGGAAATAAATTATTGATTTTTTAATTTTTGTGGGAACTATTACGGATCCTACAAAGATTATTCAAACTACAAGTTATTCTTAAAATATATTTTTTGCGTTCCTAAAAAAAATTAGCTTAATTCGATATCAATAAGGGCAATTTCAGAATTTGTAAGGCATCAATAAATTCTAAAACAGCCCTTACTAATATCGGATTGAGCTAATTTTTTTCAGAAACGCATAAAAAGTATTTTAAGAATAATTTGTGCTTTGAATCTTTTTTATAAGACATATAATGAACCCTACAAAAATTAAAAAAATAAATACAAGATGTTAAGGCAAGTAGACAACCAAACAAAACATAGCAGCCGGGTAAAACAAAATTGAAGAGGTGGAGCATGGGTAACGTGGCACCTAGATAGGGGTGGGACAGAGGAGCCGGACAGGTTCTCTCGGACAGAGAATCCGAAGCCCTTTTCATGACCAGAACAATTTAACATGCACGGACAGAGAAATGCTAGGTGCAAAGAAAATACCGTTAAAATTTACATAAATGGCTCAGTGCATTTGAGCCATTTTGCAATGCATTTGAGCCGTTTATGTACATTTTAACGGTATTTTATTACCAATTTTCTTTGTCCGGCTTCTTTCACATTTTATGCTTTTTGCTAATCTACATAGGAAAAAATTACGAGTATTTCCTTTTTCTTTTGGGCTAATTGCTTTTCAGTGGCCCTAGGGGCAAATAAGTCCCAACCAATGGACTAGTTTTCATAGAATTCTACAAATATGAAACGGAAAATAAAATTTCGGAATACATGGAATGGGCCAGGGAAGAAGACCAATATACCCACTCTTCTTCTTCTCTCTCATTCCAAAGCCAACGAAGCTGCTGCTTCTTTTTCTTCTCTCTCGCTCAAGAAGAAATGTTCGGAACAGAGAGAAAACAAAAACCCTTGTGCTAAAAATTCGCCCCACTGACACACAATTCTTCTCTCTCCAGACACAGCTTTTTCTCAAAAATCAAGTGTTTCAAATTACAATTCGTTTGAATGGGTGAAAAGATTTTATTTTATTTATCATTTAATTCTAAAGGGTCATAATTAAATTTTGACTATAAGGCACTCATTGATTAGCCCTAAGAAAATCGTAGAATCAAATATCTTTTAGGACTAACCAACGAGAGCCTTAAAGTCAAAATTTAATTATGACCCTTTAGAATTAAATGATCAGAAAAATAAAATCTTCTCACCCATTCAAACATATTGAAATTTGAAACACTTAATTTTTTACTACATTTTTTAATATATAAACTACAGGTTAAAAAATTAAATGTTCCAAATTTCAATCTGTTTGAATGGGTGAGAAGATTTTATTTTTCTGATCATTTAATTCTAAATGGTCATAATTAAATTTTGACTTTAAGCCTCTCGTTGGTTAGTCCTAAAAGATATTTGATTCTACGATTTTCTTAGGGCTAATCAATGAGTGCCTTATAGTCAAAATTTAATTATGACCCTTTAGAATTATATGATAAATAAAATAAAATCTTCTAACCCATTCAAACGGATTGTAATTTGGAACACTTGATTTTTGAGAGAAAGCTGTGTCCGAAGAGACAAGAATCGTGTGTAAGTGGTGCAAATTTTTATTCATGGGAGGCACTACCTGGCTAAGTCCACGTGTTGCCCTTGGGGCAACGAATAATTTCTCGTAGCAGCATGGGGAACTCGCAAGGGAAGAGAGCTGTAAAGATGAGATTGGAGTGTGGGGCTTTGATTAAGTGGCGGAGCTTTGGGTGTGCGTAAATTTCTTGGTGCAAATAGAACGGTGTTTACGTGGTCTTTACTAATACCTAACGTAATCTTTTATAATTAATAACTTACTCTTTTATATCTCAAATAATAGTCAATTATTTTGGACAAAATTATCTAAAAAAATATGGCTTGGTCGATGTGACTAGAAATATTGGCCTTTACTAATACCTAACGTAGTCCTTCATAATTAATGACTTGCTCTTTTTACGTCAAATAATAGTCAATTATTTGGGACAAAATTCTCTCAAAAAATATGGCTTGGTCGATATTAATAAAAATATTGGTCTTTACCAATACCTAACGTAGTCCTTCATAATTAATGACTTACTCTTTTATATGTCAAACAATAGTCAATTATTTGGGACAAAATTCTCTCAAAAAATATGGCTTGGTCGATATTAATAGAAATATTGGTCTTTACTAATACCTAACGTAGTCCTTCATAATTAATGACTTGCTCTTTTATACGTCAAACAATAGTTAATTATTTGGGACAAAATTCTCTAAAAAAATATGGCTTGGTCAATATTAATAAAAATATTAGTCTTTACTAAAGCTCAATGTAATCTGTTATAATTTTGAGCACTTAATTTTTTGAGACCGGTTATATATTAAAAAATATAGTTAAAAAATTAAGTGCTTCAATTTTTAATCCGTTTGAACGAGTGTGTAGATATTTTTATTCTGATCGTATTATTCTAAAGAGACATAATCAAAATTTGTTTGTAGGGCTCTCATAATTACGTTTTTGTTCCATAGGATTGCAAATGGATAGTTTTGATTTTATTTATTTTTAACTAAAGTGTTGTCAGGGAAAAAGTGCGGAAAAAAGTGGGGTCGGGGGTGGGGTGTCAGGGGACTTGCTCTTCTATACCTCACAGGGGTATTTTTGTCTTCATAAATTATGAATTCCATGTCTTGGGAATTAATATTCTCCTTCTCATGACTTATGAATTCCAAAAAAGTGGTTCATCAATTGGGATTTATTTACCCCAACACCCACTGAACTACAATTCCCCCTTTTCTTTTCGAGTCCTGCTGTTAGTACAAATAAAAAGGTGTACATTGTCATGTGGGGACCACTATGGGTCCCACACAAATGAAACGGTCCGTTGATAAATTTTAAAATATTTTTTCTAGTGGCTTAGAAAAAAATCAGCTCAGGTGAAGATGCGAAATTACTTAATCCGATATTCTAACTTTTAATTTAGAATTAGGCAATAAAAATTTAGAAGATTAAATTAAGTATTTATACCAATTTAATTAAGCTAATTTTTTGTATGAGCTCTCAAAAACATATTTAAAAGTTAATTAACGGAACCAATAATTTTTGTAGGACTCATAATAGGCCACACATGATAATACCCTTTCGTTTGTAGCATTTCTCCCAGATCATCTTCGTCAACTGGCACCACAGAGAGAGAGAGAGAGAGAGAGAGAGAGAGAGAAGATGGCAAAGATTTTTGGTGCTTTAATCGGTGGCGTGAAATCTGAAAATCACACAAAGAAAGGTACTCTTCTTCTCTTTCCTACTGGGAGCTTTCGTTTCATTCATACTCACCCAACATCTAGAAACCCTTATTATCCTCCTCCTGAAACAACCCGACAAAATCACCAACTTGTGCCGAGAAAACACCGAAATTCGAGGCCCAGTGATGTTCAAGACGCTGAGGAGTTCCTCAATCGGATGACCCAAATGCGACCTTTCCCACCCATTTCCCAAATCAATAAAGCCTTGGGTTGCATTACGAGAATGGGTGATTACATCACGGCTCTTTCTCATTTCAACAAGTTGGAGTTCCTAGGCGTTCAGGTAGATTTGTACACCCTGAACATTGCAACTAACTGCTACTGCCACCTCAATCGATCCAATTTTGGTTTCTCGCTTTTAGGGGGTCTCTTCAAACGCGGTTGTACACCTTGTGTTGTTACCTTCGGCACTCTCATAAATGGACTTATTATCGAAGATAGAACTGCTGAGGCCGCGGAGTTATTTAAGAAATTAGTGAGGAGCAGAGATATTGAGCCCAACATGGTTATGTACGGAACAATTATTAATGGGCTTTGCAAAACAGGCAACACTATCACGGCTATTAGGTTGCTCAGGATAATGGAAGAGGGAATTTGTAAACCTGACACTGTAGTGTATTCCACGATCATTGACAGTCTTTGCAAGGACGGAATGGTTGATGATGCTGTGAGGCTTCTTTCAGAAATGATCGAAAAAGGCATTCATGTAGATGTCGTAACTTATACCTGTCTGATTCATGGCCTTTTTAGTTTTGGCAAGTCGAAGGAGGCTACAAGAATGTTCAAAGAGATGTTGAATGTTGGCATTCTTCCAGATGTTTGTACATTCAATGTTTTGGTGGATGCATATTCCAAGGAAGGGAAGGCCAAGGAAGCAGAGGAGGTACTTGAAGAGATGATTGAAAGAGGTGTGGACCCTGATGTTGTCACATACAATAGTTTAATGGATGGATATTGTTTGCGAGGCCAAATGGATGAAGCAATGAGAGTGATCAATAAAATGGTGGGCATGGGCGTTCAGCCCAACATTCGTAGCCACACCATTTTGATCAACGGATATTGCAAGAAGATGAAAATAGACGAGGCTATGCATCTCTTTAGAGAAATGCCTCAAAGGGGGTTGAAGCCTACTGTTGAAACTTTTAACACTGTGCTACAAGGCTTGTTTTGGGTTGGTAGATGTGCTGCCGCTCACAGACTTTTTGATGAGATGCAAGCTGCAGGCATAATTCCAAGTACTCTAACCGTTGGTATTTTGCTGGATGGGCTTTGCAAAAATGGTAATATTGCTCTGGCATTGTCCTTGTTTAAAACAATGGAAAGGAACGGGTTAGATATTGATGTTGTTAATTACAATATCCTCATTGATGCATTATGCAAGGCTAAAAATATGGACCATGCAAGGGATCTTTTCAATAAACTTTCTTCCAAGGGATTACATCCTAATGTCAGGACGTACAATATCATGATAGGAGGTTTTTGTTATAAAGGACTATTGAACGAAGCTAAAAAGTTTTTTGTGGAGATGGAACAAAAGGGTTACTTTCCCGATGGTTGCACTTACAATGTTATTATCCGAGGATTTCTTGTGGGGAAGAAGTACTCTGAGGCCTTGGTACTCCTCAAGGAAATGGTTGCAAAGGGGTTTTCAGCAAACGCATCTACAGTTTCCTGTATTGTGGATCTAAGGTCAACTAAAGGACAAGATCCTGCTCTACAAGAAGTAATTAAGTGGTTAATGCCATAGGATTGATAGGAAATGCAAGAGATAGAATTAGTCATTCGGCTTGGAAAGTGAAGGTATGTTTATGCCAGAAAGTACAACCTATTATACTTTTTGAAAGTTAGTATAGCCTAGTAAATAAGTGTACCGTATGATCTAGTGGCTCTTGACTATCAAATTTAAATCCATAAACATCTTTTTGTCCTTTCTGGAAATCATTGATTGAGCATATTTTCCCTAGACTCTACTACTTGTTTGACTTTCTAGATGCTTTCCCTTGTTTACGAGATGCTTCTCTTGTTTAGATTACTGTAAGTCTAACTTTTGTACCTGCTGTTTTTTATAGCCTAAACCGTCCAATGGATAATGAACTGCTTCATTTTTACTCCCCTCCTTCGCATCGATGTGCTAGAAGTTTGTAAACATCAACTAGCATCTTGACCCTTTCTCCTTGCTCTCCTTAGACTTGGGATGCAGACTTGAGTTTCAAGACTCTTCTTTTTTTCTTTTTTTTTTTGGCTCAGCAAGTTTCAAGACTCTTCTTTGACTACAACTTGGGCTTGAACCGTAGGTTGGAAAAGAATTGAACCGTATGGCCAGTTGTTGAAGTGGAGAAAGGTTTATGTGAGTTTCTTCTCAATTCTCTTGATCACTATATTTAGTGGACACACTCCGATTGGTTTAACATTTAGAAAGTTGTTTTTGAGAGTTGGAGTGGTAATGAGTGGAGAGAGATAGAGAGAAAGATTTATTGAAAATTGTGTCGAGAGTTGAGAGTAACTTTTGGAATGTTGAACCAAACAAAGTGATTACTTTTGCAATTTGATGACATTGTCAGACACTATAATTCTGATTTCTAAATGTGGTGGACTAAAAGCCCATTTCATGCACAAATGGGCTTTTACTTTTCTTTCATCTATTTAGGACTTGTTGGCTGTTGCTACTTATTTTGAAAATAGTTGGTCAATGGTCACAGTAGACTACTATGTTCTTGTGACTTGCTTCATTGGAATTTACATGTTGCAGATTCGGAGTATCGGGGCGGTTCCGGAGACACCTATAAAAACATTTAAAAAATGTCATAGTTTTTGATCAAATTTTGATGATCCGAGCCGCTCAATGTGATCAGAACGTGATTATAAGGGTACCTGCGCGAAACCGGCAAAAAAATGACCGGGAAGGGCTTCATCCGTACAGTTCCGAACAGTTTTTTATTGAACGGTTCAAATATAAACTGCTCAAATCAAGCCCTTTCCGGCCATATTTTTTGCTAATTTTTTGCGGGCACCTTTAAAATCACATTCTGCACGTATTGGACTGTTCGGATCATCAAAATTTGATCGGGAACTATGAGATTGAGATTTAGGATGTTTTTTTAGATGTCACTGGAACTGCCCCGTTCTAGTATTTTGTTTTGATGTTCTGTCTAGTGGTATGGCCATTTCCCTGTGATTTTGGTATACATCTCCATGTAGAATTGCTTTCTTTATGCACGATGAGAGTATCATATTCATTTATATTGCCTCAGTTTGGTTTTTTTGTTACTTTTTGATAACTGACATACATGGATATACATAGTGCCTCCAAATTGTTTGACTTATTGAAGTTTGCTGAATGTTCAAGGGGCAAGTCTTATACCCGGTATTTATGATGCTTTAAGCATTTAGTCTGCCATGTTTTTAGCAATTCAACTCGCATGTACTTTCATGTGTATCTTTTGCTGTTTACTGTAGTATTATCCAAGATGCTTTTTCTTTTTTTGAGATGATTATGCAAGATGCTTGACATGGTGAAACATCAATGTTCTAAAAGTCGCTAGATGCCAGCCAGGCGGTCACCTGCCTTCGAGCGATTAATCAGTGCATATAAATTAGTAATTGGCGATTAATCGTTAGTCGGACCTAATCGGATAGGCCCCGCCAGCGATTAACAGCCGATTAATTCCTTATTTTAGAACACTGTGAAACAAAGCAACTTTTCAAGGTTTGCATACAATAGTAGATGATTCAAGGTCTTTGTGAACCCTACTGGGAGAAGATGAAGTTATGTTGTGAAATGGAATAAAATTGGGTCCATAATAACCTTTTTATCCAAGTTGCAGCTTGATTCGAATTTTGACACAGTTGAACACCCCAACCTCTGAACTGCTCAGTTCTGATAGTGGCCGACTAAATAGCTCCAGATACACAATTGTTTTTGGGTGGTGGGGTGCAATAATTTTTTCCTGTTCTTTTTTAATGCTGATTGCCGGAAGTCGAAACTGTAATTTTTATTGGGTGAGTATAACACCAAGGGGTAATGCAATGGTGTGGGGTTTTTCCCCAAATGGTTGTCAATTTTCTGAAATGTATTCAGAGCTCATGTATTGCTGAGATGGTGTTGCTCAAGTGTCTGTGAGATGGTGTGTTTTTCTTAGTTGATCATGGGCTAGAGTATGGCAAATTTCCTAATTGAATCTTTGCACTTCGCATTTTGCTTCTGCAATTGCACTTTCCAAATTTGATTTCGGAAATTGTTGGAACATAGTGTAGGATGGTAGGATACAAGTGGATTACTCTACTGCAGCTACATTTAGTTGAATTCCAAAGAGATTGACTTTTTACAATGAAGAAAAGGTCCAAGAAAAATGGAATTGCGCTTCTTTATTTGTTGTTTCAGTTATATGGAGACACCTATTACGTACTCCACTTGTACCAAAAATACATGTAGTTAACCAGAAAAGTATAAGCTAAATTGGCATTTCAGAAATGAAATCTGGCATTGTTGAGAGCGCTGTAGTTTTTCCGATGACATCACAAATAGGAGAAGGGCTTAGCAAGTTTGGCTTAGGGGAACACCTATCTTTCCTCGGATGCAGAAACAGGAGGTGATTATGAAATATTTGCGTAACTGGAGTAAATTACTAGCGTACAACAGTCTTCACAGCCAAATTGAAAAAATGCAAAAAGAAATCCTTAAAATATGTCGCCCAAGAAATCCTGATTCTTTTCCAATCTTTGTTTAGTGGAGCTGGACATTACCAAAGGGATGGTGTTCAACATGTACAGTGGATATTGATGTCTTAACAATAGTGGATCAACGACTCACAGAAGGGCGGAAACATATTCTTGACAAGCCTTTTCTCTGCTATGGAAGTGCAAACAGCTTTGTTCCAAATGGGAGGATGGATATCGCCTGGACTGGGTGGGATTCCAGCGGCTTTGTCCCCAATCCTGCTATTTATTATAACATCCATTTGACCCATGAAGTCCTAGATTTCATTTGCAAAAAGAAGACGGGTCGAAAATCATTTCCAGCTTTGGAACTTTATACATGATTAAAGCTTATGCCAGAGTCGATTTGGGAAGTATATATCTTAGCAGCCCAAGTCCTCTCCTCCTCGATCTCTTTGATTCCCCTTTCCTATTTTGGTTCTATCAGATTGACTTAAAGCTTCAATTCAATTCTGAAGTTCACTGGACCTTCCATAACATTCCATAGTGGGGCTCCATAGAACTTTTTTATTATTTGTTTTACGTTATATTTTTTCGCAGTTCCATAAGTTCTGGAACAAACCTCTTTTGCAAATGAAAAACTGTAGGCAAATACCCTGAGAGAAATAATGGGATCACTCTAAGAAAGGCAGAAGCTTTCAGAGGAGCAGTATATAGATAGGATCAGCAACATACGAAGTAGCCTTGTTGCTCAAATCCTCTCATGAATGTCTTCCCACAAAATACCCAGTGGCAACTAGTGCCTTATTGACCAGATGGAAGCAATTATGGACATCCATCACAAGCCTGGACTTTGATGATGAGTTACTGGTACATCCTCAAAATCAAAGTGGTAATCCATTGATCCACAGGAGTTTTACAAGTTTTGTGTGTCAAGTGTTTATGCTGCATAGGGATTCAGGCTTGCATAGGTTCCGTCTCAAATTGAACCACAGTTATGATGTTTCCTGTGTTAATGGATGGATTGGTGATATGTTACTACGCAATGTTCGAGAAATTGATCTGTCCATCGGTATGGAAGATTCTACTTTGTTGCCTCAGAACCTCTTCACTTGTAGGACTCTGGTGGTAATAAAACTGGATATCGACTGCGACTTGAATGTGCCTAGTTCAGTTTCCCTGCAGAATCTGAAAATTCTCCCCTTGGTTTGTATCAAATTTGTGGATGATGACTCAATCAATAGATTCTTCTTTGGCTTCCCTGTGCTTGAAGAGCTGAATATGACTGCCTGTGTGGGGGAAGGGTTCAGTGAGACTAACGTTGTTGCACCTGTGCTGACAAGCTTGAATATGCGTATTGTTATATCTCGTAATTATATGAACCCTGCTCATGGTTTTGAGTGTAGGATTGTGGTGGACACCCCGGCACTCCTATACCTCACAATCTTTGATTCTGCCGCTGACGGTTTTGCAGTAGGGAGCTTACCTCAACTCATCAAAGCCGATATTTCGATAATTGCTGAGCATACTGATCCAATTATCTCTGAAGCTATAACTGTCTTCTCAAGGGGATATCCAACATTAGATTTCTACACTTGGATGATTTGTCTTTGGAGGTATCTATCGATCTATCTATCTATCAATATCTTAAGGGAATGTAATTGATCTCTCAAAAAGCCTCCAAACCCCCAATCCTTAATTTCTAGGTTTTTCATTTTGTTTTAAAAAAAAAAAAAAAAAAAACCCACGTTCAGATTTCACACGTTTCCTAGATTTTTCATTTAAAAAAAACAAAAAAACCACCCACGTTCAAAAGCGTTCACAGACTTTGCTAATTTTGAAAAAATAAACACCCACCCACGTTCACAAGCCACCCCACGTACACAGACATCCATCTCTCCCTCTCCCTCTCCCAACTCCTCAACTGCCACCACCGTGGGCATCTCTCCCACCTGTCTCTCTCCCACCTGTCTCTCTCTCTCTCTCTCTCTCTCTCTCTCTCTCTCTCTCTCTCTCATGGCCTACAAATACTTCTCTTCACTCCTCCCTCAATTTTCCACACTCCTCCCTCAAATTTGCTTCGCCGCCAACCCGCCGCCCCACCCCCCGCTCTCTCCATCCGGTAGGTCAACTACACATCTTCCATTTTCTCTTCATTTTTTCCCTAAAATTGTAGATATAATCGACTGAATGCTTGACCGAGTTTGGAGATGAGGGGCCAATTTTAGGCCAGAGTGACCTACTGAAACTATCCCCCATAAGCTTGATTTCTAGGTTTGTTTTCGCACTCTTTATGTTCTCTGTACTCGCCGACTGGAAAACAAAATTTGTAGGGCCTTTTATTGTTTGCTCTAAATTCCTATTTGAATGCTACCATGACAGGAGCGGGATGAGGGGTCAATTTAACGCCGGAGTGACCAACTGAAACGATCCCCCAGAGGCTCTATTTCTAGGTTTGTTTTTGCACTCTTTATGTTCTCTGTACTCACTGACATGAAAGCAAAATTTGTAGCGCCTTTTACTGTTTGCTTCAATCTTGTTGGCTTTTTGCATGCACGTCTATGAAAAACATGAGGCCAAAAATGGTGGCTAAAGGCATATGGAAATAAGATGTTTTTCCCTCCTGCTTTTCTAATGTTCCAATGCTTCCCAAATCCCAACTTAGGTGTGTTCATATCTGCCCGACATACATCTTCGGAAACACTTCATGAATCACAACATCATGCTATTCTTCTAAGTGATAGACCAGTTTAGTCTTTGAACTGAACAATTTTCTGCCTAACCATTGGAATTCTATTTTTTTGCCATTCAAAGTCTCCCTTTCTTTCCCTGCTTCATATTGTGAACATGATGGTGATGGTGGTGGTAATGATGATGGTGGTGCTGAACTTGGACATGGCCATTTGGAATTGGTTGGAATGCAAAGCTTGGATGAGTAGACTCCAGATTTGGACATTGGCTGATCATGTAAAGCTGTTGGCTTGGTAAAAGCATTGTTAGTAGTAGAGCTCATGTCGTTGTTGTTGCTGCTGCCATGGGAACGGTGATTAGGGGTGCCATCTGAATCAGAATGTAGGTTTTGCATTGATTCTGTGTTTGCTGCTTCTGAGCTATTATCAACTGGAGAACAGTTGTCCACATTCCCTGCCGGAGCCTAATTAGCAGTTACAATTGTATACTTGCATAGCAATGAGACTCAAATGATTTGTTCTTGCTACCAAATGGTAAAATGTGTAAGCTATTTGAAAATTATCTTTTGTGCAAAACAGAGTTGTTATGAACCTTTTTCTTTTTCATGCATGATTGCTACCAGTAATTGTGTTTAATGTTCACATGCTACCATTATTTTTTTTCATAAACTAGCGTTTAACCCGTTCTATGCACGGGCAAAACTAACCCGATCTAGCATTGTGTCCGTTCGAACCTACTTTTTTTAATTGTCCCATGCATTGAACGGGCACAACGCTAGAACGGGTTAGTTTTGCCCGTGCATAGAACGGGATAAACACTAGTAATTGCTTATGTGATTGTATATCACCTGTTTGTATTAACCGCTGACCTAGTCACAGGTGTCCACCCATGGTTGTATTTATGTTTGCAAGTCAAATTATGTGTCATTCTCTAGCATTTGACGTAGTTAAGTGTTCTTTTATAAAGTCTATTCACGGGTGTAATTCTCAAGTACCAAAGTTTCCATATTTGACTGACTTGGAGCTTGGTGAAAGGACAGCGGTTCTGATTTCTCCACTATTATAAAAAGGAAGCATTGAAATGAGTACAAAAATCGATTTGGGTCTCTAGCCTGTCCTCTTTGATGCCTTTTGGCTTTGATTTGGGGGCATGGTTATGCAGCAAAATGTCTATGTAGCTTGTCTAATTTCTCCTCTATTCTGAGAGCAAGTATTTTATGTATATTGCCAAAAGTTAGATCCGTATCCAATCATCTCCTGTCCATACTCTCAATGATTGAAGACTAGATGGGTTCTATAATTGTTGTTGATAAAAAGTACCTCAATCGATCTAAACACAACTTAACACCAAAATCATCAAAAAAAAAATAGAGGGCGAAAAAAACAGCTACTTGTTTCGAAATCCCAATCTGAAACAAACGCGTATCCCAGATTCTGAGTGTATTTCTTGATCCCGAAGGACAAATTGCTGGACACGAAGTATAGAAGCAAATACTGTAGGCCTGGCATAGTTTTTGGGGGTTGCTTCAAATTTTCTCTCTTCTATGATCTGTTAGACGTACCTTTTGCTGTATCACAGCTTTCTCAGGATCCTTTCCCTCTGTTCTGTTCCATAAACTACCTAACATACACTGTTTAGAGTGGTATAACAGATGCTGAATGGTACGAGCAAACCGTGGAATCCATAGCCTACTTAAACTGCAGAATTAAAAAGACTTAAGATAGGATCATCATAGCAAGCCATAGCCTTATTAAAGTACATTTATTCAAGAAAGTTGCAAACTGAGACAAACTAAAAACGATAAAGAAGTTGAACGGGAAATTACAGCAGTATACTGCGATATGTCTATAACAAACAGCAGAAGCAATATGAAGCATCACGTAGCTATTGCGTCAAGAAGTGTCTTCAACACCAACTACACCTTAGAAGCCTAGGACAAGAACAAATTGATAATTAGAGCACAGAAATGTTGGACAGAATATGATGAAAAGCATAAAAAGGGACACATAGTTAAGAAGCTATAGGACATTTGAAATTAGTTTTCTTGGGACTTCATCAAATAAGTGACTCATGATGCAAGGCAACTGAAGAAATGAAGAAAAAGTTGAATGAAAGACCGATGAAGCATTCCTTTCATTTTTAACCGCAAATGTCAGCTGCCTTGATAATACCTTTTTGGAATATAGTAAATTGTGACCACTCGGTCAAGTAGAATTGTTGTGGTAGGCTTGAATCAAGTAGAATTGGTGTTTTAGGCCTTAAGTATTGAAGCATCTATAGAGAAAACCAATGTTCGCTGGACTAGTGAAGAAATCTGATGGCTTCAATGCAAAATACATGATTTTTCGAAAGCGAGTAAGAAAGTGTGGCCCTACCTTCTCTTTTTTTTTTTTTTGACACGACCTACTCATGATTACATTGCAATTATAGATATTCTACCTGCACATATTCCACTTCCAGAAGAATGTTCTTGATCTTGTGCAAATCAGTGACAACGTTGTAGATGTCCGGTCGATCTGTTGCTTGTTCTTCTGAACAGGCAATTCCAACTTGAAGTAGTGAAATCAAGCACTCATGAATTTGGTGACTGCTAAGAGAGCTCGGATTCTGAACGTTGCTGATACTTTTGCTTGCCTCCACCATTTGTCCTTGTGGAATCAATGTTGGGTCGAAAATGCCCTCCACTGATTTAGGCAGGGCTGTCTTAGCAAAGTTGTGGAGAGTCAGACTACCGGTAAACATGGTATCGGTAGGTCTCTTCCCAGTGATCATCTCCAACAAAAGGATGCCGTAGCTATACACATCTCCGGACGTTGACACCTCATTTCCCATGCCATACTCTACAGTATGCATACCATAATTGGTAAATAAACTTATGACGATGCTAGGTTAGAATATATCAGAGCATAGTAATATCAATATTATGTGTCATAAGTCTATGACAACATTAGCTTGTTGTGGTTATATAATATGGAAGGGTAACTAGAAACCATCTTAAGGAATTCTTAGCAATATATGTTGAATCGAAACGTCAATGGTTCTAAATGTTCGTAACAAGTCGAAGCTACGGTTCACGAATTTTACTTCAACTAATTGATTTACACAATAAAGACATTGAAAACTGCCTACTTTCCCAATTCAAGTGGGAATAACATCACTCACTATGCAAAACTCCATTCCCCACATTGCTTGGCAGGCTGACAGCCATCAGAGGCCTTTACTAATCCAGTTGGATACAGAAAAGGATTCAACCTTAATTTTTGGGGTACTGACTATATACCAAATTGATAACAAGAAATGACCATTGGTAAAGAAAGAGTTCATTTTCTTCTATTCTCTCTAACTCGTCCTATGACTAAGGCCAAAGGAGACAAACACAATCTCCCTATTGCAACACTAAAACTAAGATGGCTATATGTTGGGGCAAAAATAGGCGCCCTTTGTTTAAGTGATTAATTGATTGACGTACCAGATTAAGACGAGGGGTTTGCAAGCCCTAAATAATGTTGGAAGTGGTTTTGCGAAGGAAAAATCAAAAGTGCTAAGAGGTATATTTACCTGGAGCAGCATAACCAACAGACCCTCTCATGCCAATGGAGCTTGATTGATTTGTAGAAGACTCATAGGTGGCTTTGAGAAGGAATCTTGCTAAACCAAAATCAGCTACACGTGCAATCATTTCATTGTCCAAAAGAACATTGCTCAGCTTCAAATCACAGTGAACTATTGGTTCCCAGCAATGATGGTGAAGATAATCAAGAGCAGAAGCAACATCGATTGCAATATGAAGCCTTTGTAGCAGGTTTAAACTCCTTAGCTCCTCGTGCACACCATCTCCATTCCCATTTGGATGCAACCACTCCTCTAGGCTCCCATTAACCAAGAACTCATAAACCAAAGCTTTGAAATCATTACCTTGATAGTCAATACTCGAACATGCAGTAAAAATCCTTACAAGATTTCGATGTTTGATGCTCTTCATGGCTTTACACTCGGCTATGAAACTCTTTGCGGCACCACGAAATTGAAGGTTTAGAACCTTCACTGCAACAACTTTTCCACTTTGATCAAGAATTCCTTTATAAACTGAACCAAAACTACCCACTCCAATTAAGTTGGATAGCGAGAACCCATCAGTAGCTCTAAGTAGACTTTGGTAGGACAATTGCGGAAATGAGTTTTCGAAAATTCGGAAGGGGGGTACTTTTGTTGTCTTCCTTGACCAACGAAGATAAAGAATACCCAACATCACAAGTAGTCCTAGAAGCCCAAATGATAGGGAGAGTATTAATTTCCCAGTTAGAGAAAATCCTTTTCTTCTAAACTTTTTAGAGTTGCAACTGGGCAGCTTCAATTCAGTAATGCCCCCACAGAGCTTGTTGTTTCCTTCAACAAAAATGGTTGTTGCATTCTTAAATACACCTCTCTCCGGTACCGCCCCCTCGAAATCATTGAATGAAAGGTCTAATTTCTTTAAAAAGATGAAGGTGTAGACACCCTATTCTGGACTATCTGGGTCAGCATGTCTGCGGCCTTTTGTTACCCCAATGATGATAAACGGTTGAAAACTCCCCCGAGATCGATGGAAGGTCGCGAGCTTTGAGCGTTGGACCCTCCCCTTTCAAACCATTTCAAGCCTCTTCGAACCCTTCAAATCTAGAGCCAAATAAGCCTCAGCAAGGCCAAACCTGGCTTACGCCACCTCTCCCTTGGCGTGCGCCAGGAATTCGCCACGTGTTGGACATCGACCGTTGACTGAGTTTGACCTGGCGCACGGCGGCTTATAGGTGGCGTACGGAGGGTCAAGGCCGGTCAAATCACCCCTTTTCCGTCACGTGCTTGAAACCTTGTAACTGCCAGGGTACACTGCAGAGCACCCTGATCATTACTCTCTGCAGGCCCGTCCCCCTCTCTCTCCTACACACCCCATCAACCAAGTCCCATGCATTTAATGCATAGGAGGCTCCTCTCCTAACCTAACCATTGCCTAACCCCAGTTGAGCAGCCCTGATCCCAGCTTCTTTCCACCATAAATACCCCCCTTGCATTCATTTGCAAGGGGTTAACAACATTAACTCTCTAAGTCCCTTTCCCTCTCCTTCATTCTTGCTCCCTCATTGCAAGAGTGAGAGATAGAGAAGTCTCACACACCCCTTTCCACTCACCAGTCAATACGCACCCTCCATCTTCAACCCCTAAAGCTCACTCCCATTCCTCCATCTCTTGCACCAAAGGTATACCACCTTTGCACTGCTTTCTGTTTTCAGCCCCTGAGGGGAACCAGAAAGGTTCTGGCTAGTAACTGATACTAGTCCAGGCCCCTCTCTGGTAAAATAAATCAGTCGTAATGGCTAGCCCATGGCGCACGCCAACTCCCTCAAGCCGTACGCCACCCTTGGCTGTACGTGCACAGTTGGCGTGGGGATCATGAAGAGCCATTTTACTGCTTATTTCCTTCATGTCATCACCTTCCAGCATGCTAAATAACCAGTTTATTATTCCTGTATTCTAGAGCTGTGTAAATGTAGTTTTCAATATTTGTGTCTTTTCCTGCTTTTAAGGCCTCTGGGTTACTTCTGGTCATGATCCAGAGCCCAGATGATGTAAAGCCAAGCACTGACCAACGAGCAAACCTGGCGTACGGCCCCCATGGGGTGGCGTACGGCACGTTCGACACAAGTCAGTGTGTGGCCCTTATATCATGAGTCAATCTTGGCCTCTTATTTCTTCCCCACTCTGTTTATGGGGTTTGTTGTACCTTTTCTTGGCTCTTAGCCATTTCCTCCCGCCCATCCGCCTGTAATATGTATTTAATTCATATCCTGAACTGCGTGGTTTGTCCTGGGTGTGCGCTGGTCCCTTCCAGAGCCCAGAGGATTGAGAGTAGGAGCTGTGAGAAGTCAGAAAGGTAGTGTACGCCAGCCCATAGGTGGCGTGCGCAGGGTATGTTGGCGTACAGTGGCTCTGCCATGGCGCGCCAGCATGTCGCCTGCTCAGGCACCCGACGAGCAGCGTACATCACCCCGTTGAACTCTTTTGCGGTGCTTGTTCTCAATCTATGTTCTTACATTCTAATTCAACTCAAACAAGCAAACCATCATCCATGAAGCATTTTGTCATATAAACTGCAAGCTGTTACAGTTTTAATCCCCATTAACTGTTCCCCCGCCCTAGCTGGCTAAAAAATGATCAAATGAGAGAAAAATGCAAACGTTTTACAAAATGCCCGAGTAGAGACCGATCTCCGGATTGGGCGAGAGGGGGTGCCATAAAACCCTTCCCCTCTCGTAACCTGGCTCCCGAACCTCAGATATCGAAGGTGACGACGGACCAGTCTACGCCTTTTCCAAATCAAGTCAAACCCTTTTTCAAACCAAAGTCAAAAACGTAGCAATCGTTCTCGAGTTCGGTTCCTTGGGTGCCTCACCGCTAAAACCCGAGTGGCGACTCTGAATCGAAGCGTTTCGCAGCGCCGTATTTTCCAAAAGAGGGCCGCAAACCAAAATCGGGCGATTTTCGGGGGCGCGTGCCCACAGAAGGTATCCAAATACTTTGGGATTTGTCCAGAGAAATTGTTGTGAGAAAGATTTAATTCATCCAAAGCTCTCAAATTAGCCAAGGTTTCAGGAAGGTTTCCCCAGAATTTGTTGCCATCAAGGTTTAGTAATCTTAGTGATGCGCAGCTACCAAGAGTGCTTGGAATTGTACCAGACAGTGTGTTCTCAGAAGCATTAAATTCTTCCAGATTTTTTAAGTTTCCTACTTCAACTGGAACGTTACCAGCCAAATTGTTTTTAGATAGATCTAGAGACAACAATGATGAGATGCTGATAACTTCTTTGGGTATGGTACCACTAAGGTTATTTTGACCAAGATATAGTCTCTGCAATTGTTGACAGTTCCCCAGACTTGAAGGGATGCTGCTTTGGAGGTTATTTTGAGACAAATCAAGTTGGCTTAAAGAAGTTAAATTTGCAAGGGATGATGGAATCTCCCCATAGAATTCGTTAACACCGAGTAACAACCGAAACAACTTTTGAAGCTTCCCAATATCAGCAAGAATGTTACCGCTTAAATGGTTATTGTGCATGGAAAGAACCTGCAAATTGATGAGATTCCCTATCCCAGTTGGGATGCTCCCAGCTATGTTATTGCCATGCAAAAATAGTTTAGTAAGACGTGTGGAAAGGTTGCAAATTGATTCAGGCAACACCCCTTCAAAGTTATTTTCATTCATACTCAGAGCGGTCAACTTGGTAGCATTTGCCAACGAGTTTAGAAAGCTCAAGTCATCCACTTCCCCTGTTCCTAGATGATGTCCTTCTAACTGTAAAATCTCAAGATCACGCAGCTTTTCTAAAGGAGGGACTTTTCCTGTAAATCTATTACTTCCCAGGTAAAGGTCATATAGTTTGGTGGCATTGGATATTGAAATAGGAATATAACCAGTAAACCAGTTGTTACCAAGAACTAGGCGTCGAAGATTAGGAAGAGTGATTCCTAGGTCTGAAGGAAGGCTACCTTTGATTTGGTTATACCCAACAAAGAGTTCTGTGATAGAGGAGAGATTATAGATTGAGAAAGGCAAGGTACCGACCAACTTGTTCTGCCCAAGACTGAGAATTTCCAATTTCTTACATCCACCAAGAGTATCTGGTATATTCCCCGTAATATTGTTGGTATCAGCTTTCAGTTCTGTTAGAGAAGATAGATTCCCAAGAGTAGAAGGCAGACCTCCTGATATGTTGTTTCTGTAAATCCGCAGTATCTGGATCTTAGTTAAAGAACCGAGCTCTGTTGGAATTTTTCCAGCCAGCCTATTGTTTGACAGTTCAAGGGCAACAAGGTTAGAGCAACTAGATATATTGGAAGGAATTTTACCAGTAATCGAATTATTGAGCGTTGTCAATAATTGTAGTCTTCGCAAGCGGCCGAGTTCTGGTGGAATTTCACCACCCAAGCTATTGTTACGCAACCTCAGTTCCCTGAGAAAGCTCAAGTTTCCGACATGAGGCGAAATAGACCCAGTGAGCTCCTGATGTTCAAGCGTCAACACGATGACCCTCTGGTGTCGGCGGCCACATGTCACGCCAACCCAGTGACAAAAGTGGATGGATTCATTCCACGAGTTCAGAGCTCTGAAGGGATCACCGGTTATTGCAACCTTGAATGCAAGCAAGGCAAGACGGTCGGTCTCGTTACCACCTTGCACAAAGCCGGCTACAAGAGGAGAGCCAGAATGCAAGGACAACAGTAAAACAACGTGTATGGAAAGGAAGAATGGCTTTAACACTGCGATAGCCATGTGGTGATTGGAATGCTAATAATGAATTTTCTCTGATAACCTTGCTTAAATAGCTAGAGTGGTGATGCACTTGCTTGACTCTTGTAGATTTAAATCTCGTTAATTCCAAAATGGAGTGGGAATGAAAAGAAAAGGTAAATTTCATGAGAAATTTTTCAGTACTGTGTGAGTATATCCCACGTAGTGTCTGCTCGGCACATCTAGACCGTTTGATGCATTTTTGGACGGCTCAGATTGAAAACGAACCATGTGGTCCATGTTCATTTTATTCGTCTTTTCTTCTTTCTCAGCAATTTCACATTTGAACCATGTGGTCCATGTTCAGGACCCCAAAGTCCATTGATGCCCAGAATATACAGTACTAATCACTGATTTTCTAACCCCCTTCATACGGTGGGGGAAAAAAACAACTGACTTCTCGACCCATTTCATATCCCATGTCGTGCACTACACTTTATGTTTTTGTTTTTGTTTTTTTTTTATATTTCTTAAGATTCCGACTGTCCCTCACAATTGCCATGAAAGGCTGCAAATGAACGGAGCCGTTCGTGTACTGTTTAGGGTTCAACTCGATAAAAACTTGTTCGAGTTCGATTCAGGTACTAAACAAACAGAAACTGGGCCTCAATTTTAGGTTCATTTAATAAAAGAGCCAAATCTGAACCTGACAGTATTCAGCTCGATTAGGCTTGCGAACCTAATGTGTGCATATATATATCTCATAAGAATTTCACATATAATCTTGAATATGTATGAACATTTTACATGTACATAGTGAAATTTTATTACTTGTACATAATATAAACTTTTAGAAGAATTATAAACTTGAAATTTCAATATGTTTTTATAAATTTTATATATTGTATGAGCATATTTATGTAAAAAATTAAAATTTTATTTGCAATTCAGACCTATATGATAGCATAAATATCTAATATTAATTTTTAACTCGTTAAGACTCGTGAATAAATTCGAGTCAAATTTAGGCAAGCTTAGCTCGAGTTCGGCTTGTTAAATTTTCGTTGAGTTCGAGCTGGGCTCGAGTTCGATTAAAAACTTTATTAATGAATAAACCTGAACATTCTGAAACTCAGCTCGATTCAGCTCGTGTGTAAAAAGAGTCCGTTCTCCCCAATTTCCAATTGAACTAAAGAAAGCTTGAATTGACTTGTTTTCGTTAACGTATAACCCGGTGGAGAAAAAAGGATGGCAATAGTGTTTAAGTTAAGTGGTCCGGTTGGAGCATTCTAAATGGTCTTCAAAAAATAGAGTTTTTTAAATATTCATCCTAATTGGGCATGCCACATAAGTTTTCATCCCGCCCTCTTTTCGGACTTATGTTTTCATACCTTGTGTACCCTTTTTAAGTGATATATATATATATATATATATATATATATATATAAATAATATGGAAGAGCATTTTTTGAATCCCTATATTTTGGACCCTTGAATCCGTACATATTTTTCCTACGGTTGAGATTTACGGGTAGTAGAACTAGTGATATATTTTGAAAACAATTTATATTTGGAAGAATGATGAAAGGAAACAATATATGGCTCTAGCCCATTGGGAGATCTCGATTTTTTTGTAATGGGCTCCTATTATGTATCCTTTCTACGTATATCAGTACTCTTTTCGAATTTTATGATTCATTTCTATTTATCCTAAAAGGAAAATCAAAGGTAAATAAAAAGAAAACAATATATGGCTCCTAATATGGCTGCTCTGGATCATTATGTATCATTTTTATGTTTTTATATAAATCCAACCGTATGAAATTATTCTACCCTGAATGGATGGTCTAGATTGGTTAGGACCTATTTATCATGCCTGTAGTTGGCCTTTCTGAAGTAAAAGAAATCATGTTACCTAAGAAATGCATTAATTATAAGAAATTAAAGAGGTCTACAAAATCTGCCCCGAACAGATATAAGTTGCATATATATATACGAGTCTACAAAATAAAAGTCTATAAGTTGCAAATGGGTCGCAGATATACGAAAGAAATTTTTTATTTCTCAACAAAAAAGATTTTATTAATCTTTGAAAAGGATACTAAGAAAACAATTACAAAGCCGTGCATTTCCATTTTGTGCATTAAAATCTGCACCAAAATAAAAGTCAGCAATTACATACATATGCAATTGACTTTCCTTTTATATCAATATAGTACCTCTCACTTTTATTAAAAAAAAAAAATCAATTGGTCAAAAAACTATCCATAAAATATCATATCAATACCCATAAATTCTTCTTTTCAGAATTTGTATAACCACAATAGCATCTTTACAAATGTTCATCACTCCATCTCTCTGTTCCTTATGGAAGGTTAGAATCATTTTTGTGTGTTTATGTGTGAGACTATACGTATTATTCTTCTCATTAAAAAATTGGTCATCATACAAATTGGAAGAGGTGAGACTATTGAATACACTTGGTTGTCCTTTCTTTTATTCAATACTGTTTTAATCAAGCTCTTAATTTCCCTTTCCTCTTATTCAATACTGTTTTAATCAAACTCTTAATTTCCCTTTCTTTTATAAAATTGTAGGTGTATCATCAAGAGCTTGGTTGCCTGTTTACACCATAATTTAGTAAATTGGCCACTGTTGATCGACCCAGTCCAATTACGACACGTGGCAGTCAGTGAGTTGGCTAATTCAGCTACGTTTGAAGTAGCGAGAGGTTACAAATGGACTAATCGATTAGTCAGAAATGTGTATTACAGTTAAGGACGCGTGACAATTAATCAAGGAACAAGCAAAACACATCTAGATCGTGGCGAAGGCAGTTGAAGATGAAGTGCACGAAGAAGCATTTTGCTGTGATAACTATCTCACCTGGAACGTGGAGAAGAATGAGGAAGAACAAGAAGAGTAACCGCTTGATTTAAATTTAAGGAGGGAACTGCTTTAAGTTTAAATTTCAAGTCGGAGTGGCAGCCTATAAATACAAGAATTAAAGACATTTAGAACCCCACTCAATCGCCCAAAGGCTTCTACTTTTTATTTGTATTTTACTTTTCTTGCACTTAGGAGTAGTTTGTAACTTGTAATCGTCCATTCGATTGTGTTTCCACTGTAGATAGAAACATGTGGGTTTCGTCCTTAGTTTGTGGAAATCCCATTCTGGCGAAGTTTTGGAGTCTGGCTGTGGGGGTTGCTTTGTTGGAATAGAGGAAGAAGAGCGGGTGTTTCGTCCCTATTTTGGTATTCAATCAGCTGGGTTGGGTCTTTCGTCCCTCTTTAACTGTGTTTATTTCACTCATATATCGGGGCGGTTCCGGAAGCCCTTAAAAAAACCTCTAAAAAAATCTCCAAAGTTCCTGATCGAATTTTGATGATTCGAGCCGCTCAATGTAATTAGAACGTGATTTTAAGGATACTCGGTAGAAATCAGCAAAAAAAATGACCGGAAAAGGCTTTATCCAAATAATTTTTTATTGAACTTTATTGAACGCTTCAATAAAAACCTGCACAAATCAAGCCCTTTCCGGTAATTCGCGCAGGCACCCTTACTGTGTATGTATATACGGTGTATGTACTGTGTGTGTATATATATTACATACTGGGGCGGTTTCCACCATAAGTTAGTTTAATTTAATTTTCTCATCTTTGAGCCATGATATAGAACTTAGGTTCCAGAAATCTTTGTATTTAACAGTGGTCTGGATTCTAATGAAAAATTGTTCAAGAAACATGTATTTTTTTTTCCATCCCTTTTACCGTAATTCGTCTTTCAGTTCTCATTTAAATCTGTTTATGAAAATAGTTTATCTTTCAAGTTCGTGTACAAAAATGTCTTTATGTTGAATTTTTTACTGAGTTCAGAAGAGTTATTTGGAAATTCCTCTGGATAGCAACGCAATCAATTGCTAGAATCCCCTTTTTGGGTTGTTGGATGGATTTCTTAATTGTATTTGATTGAGCAATTAGAATTGGCGGTCACCTATTTGTTCCAATTGGGTTTATCTTTTAGTGTGAGTTTGACATACAAAGTTATAAAAACTTAGTTTAATAATGTTTCTCTTTCAAGAGAGTGACTTATGTGATTTTGAGAGTTTCAAGACCACAACTTCTCCAGGATTCTTCCCTGTCTTGACTCTACATGTGAATATTTCAAGGAACTTTTGATAGGTGATTCGCGGGATGCCGATGTCATCGTACCTGGGCTACATAGGTACTTACTCAATTGGGGTTTTTTTTTTGTGAAAAGTAATGTAGAAATTCGGGTGTCTTTGATTCTGCACCTTATACCGCGTTTGAACTTCATACATTCTCTTGACTGTTATTCGTTGATTTTGGCATGGAATTCGCAAAATTGTGGGTATGTCAAACATTTGTAATCATCTATAGGTTCATACAAGGGCCAAAAAAAAAAATAATTTCTTCAATCTGAATTGTGGACTTCGTTCTTATGCGTGTTTGTATTGACACGTGAGATAGGGAGTTGATTTGGTGTTTCCATGGTTATTATTTGGCTCTGACTTCATCAATGGAAGTGGAAGTTAGTATTTCGCTCACATTCTTACCAACCCCAATTAATTTGTGCCCTTTCTTGCCCTCTTTGAGTGTTCAATAGCTATAATTTCCTCTTAGGGAAAGTCTACAATACACACTCCTTAAAATGGTGTACCATATGCACCTATTATATAATTCATTCATAACATTTTAATGTGTTTCGTAACTTTTGTTTTATAATTCATAACATTTTGGTGTATCTCGTAATCTTTATACGATTCGTAACTTTTTAACAGTACGATTCTTAACTTTTTCTCTATAATTCATAATATTTTGGAGGTGCATATGATACACACCCAAATAGAGGGTGTGTATTGTAGTCTTTCCCTTGGTCTTATGATCCTTCAAGACATACAAACTTATCATCTAAGCAGATTTTTCAATCTATATACTCTTTACAATCAATGGTTATTAGAAAGTGGTAACCAAAAACCATTTGAGAAATAGAAATAGTGACAGAACTGGATTTCATTATATTGGCGCTCTATCCATGAATAACACAGATCTAATCCGTATTCTCCCTTTTGGTTTGAGTAACTTTGGTGCCATGAGTTGAAACTTTGTCTTTGATTTTGGAATGAGTTTTATTTACAGGTTACGGATAGTCGAGAAAAACATTGGCATTCCAAAGGCACAACTGCACAGGCATGTGGAAGTTTGCAACCATTAGCTCACAAAAAGGCAGATGTATTTACACAGTTTTGGGGTACTCTTACTTGAAGTAATAAGCGGCAGAAGCTGTAGAAAGGCAGCATTCGGAGAGGATCTGTTGGTTCTGCTTGAATGGGTAGTTGTTGTTGGAAAATTATTAAGGAAATCAGAAAAGCTATGTGCACAGCAAGCTGTGCACAGACCTCTTTTTCTCTCGTCTCGGGTCCCACAAAGATGATCGGAGCCGCTCATTTTGTTCAAAATTTGTCGTTTAAGGTCTCTGTAAAAAATGAGCTTCGTTCGATATCGTTAGAGGCGTTAACAAAACACCCAAAATCACTTCAGAATTTAGTTTGGGTGTTTTGTTAACGCCTCTAACGATATCGAACGAAGCTCATTTTTTACAGAGACATTAAACGACAAATTTTGAACAAAATGAGCGACTCCGATCATCTTTGTGGGACCCGAGACGGGAGAAAAAAAGGTCTATGCACAGCTGCTATGCACGTAGCATAGCTCTAAGGAAATAATACTTTTGGGCACTAGAAAACAAATTAGAAATTAGTATAATAATACACTTGTGTGTAATCGGAACAAATAAGTTAGAAGCTTGGAACAAATAAGTTAGAAGCTAATGGAAACTGTGTGAACAAATAAATTAAGCCAATGGGAAACAAATCTTACAGTAAGTAAAAGGAAAATTACAACTCACAAATTGCAGACACCGATGAAGAACAAATGTAGATCGAGTCCAGCGATGGATCACTGTGTCCTTAAGGCAAATTTCGCTCTTGCTAAGATGCTCATGATTTTGGACGTCCACTTCCCAGGATGCAACGATCTTTCCTCACGCAAATGCAGCACTTCAAATGCGTGCCTGACTGAGTCGTTCCGTGTCAAAATTATGTTTATAAAACTAAGAATTAACTGCTACTCCGTAGAATAGTGGTCAAGACCGAGTATCGTTCCAACGGAGACAATATGGCTGAGTTACGACCAATTCGATTAATTTTTAGATTAATTTGGGCAAAGAAAGTTTGGTTGTTTGAATTTGGAGAATTTATTAAACTGAGAGAATTAATTAAATGAAAAGTTTGTAACGATTGGAGAGAAAATCTAGGGTTCGAATTCACCTCGACCGCATAACCTCAACATGCATAGGCAAGATTAATTATTCGAATCAAAAGGGATTATTACTAGGGCTTGCAAACCCTAGCAATAATCATCTAGAAAATAATTGAGTTGTTAAAAGGTATAGATTATCTCATAGCACGGACCGTCTCAGAAGTACGGTCTGGCCGCCTAACGGCACGGCCCGTCCTACGAGTATAATCTATCTCAGAACTCCAACCACAATCCATGAAAACCATTGTATAACTCGTATTTGAAAGCATGCATACAAATAATCAATAGATTAAAATCATCAAAATCATTCCATTCAATTGAAATAGAAAGGATTCTTAGTTATACAATCGATCCGAATAATAAACCTAAAACCCATACATAAAATAGAGCTATGTGGGAGCTCCGGTCCGGCTGGTTCACGACCTGATCTTGATCCAGCTCTTCGTCTTGCAAAACAAAGCACGACTACAGACCACACCGGAGGTCCTCCGGAATGGCCCTCCGGTGCAAGGATCAGTATTACTTCTGTGAAATATAGAAAGCCAAGAGCTAGGGTATTCTGGATGAATGAATAGTGCGTACCTTTAACAAGGAGGCATAACGGCATATTTATAGGGACTTCCTTGCTTGGCTTCCAAGATTGCACCAACGCTTGACACGTGTCGACTAACCTCACCCCATATGTCACCACAGGGTTTTGTAACCGTTTAGGCCATGAGCTGGCACCTTCACGTGCCCTCACGCCACTCCTGGTAACCGCTCGGATGACGTCACGACCATCGTCACGATTGTTACCGTTATCATCATCCGGATGAGCTGACAGTTCGACATACGCTCGTCAAACACTGAGCGTGAAGCCGATGGTTGATGGTCTGATGAAGCTGTTTCTCCCAACAGGGGAGAAAGAGCTTCAGTGAATGGCCGTCGACTGGGCCGAACTAGGAACGGATCTGGTCCCAAGAGTCTTGAAGCGGAGCAGTGCTACACGCCCAACACTGCCTATCTCGCTCGGCCCACTACAATAGCCCCTCAATTCCTGCCGATGTTTGTTGCTCGATAGGGATTGAATTTTAAATAAGGCCGAGCCAAAAGGAACCGACGAAGGCTCTTAGTAAAAGCAGCAACGGTCGGAAAGGAGCCCCAATGGTAAGGGGACAGATGTCAATTTCTGGGCCATAGTGTCAGTTGAAAGGACGCCCTGGCAGGTGAAGGGACGTTCAGCAGGGGAGAGCCTTGGTTGGACACGCGTCGCACCGTCATTGGACTTTGGTTCGGCGATGAAATGATGAGGCGGGAAATTTGAAATGCCAACGCAGCTTATAAATATTAAAGGAAGAGGAGAGAGAACGTTCTTTACCTTTCTCTCTCTTCCTTCCAGAGCCTCTCTCTCTAAAATCTCCGTTCCAGCTTTCGATTTCGTCCAAAATCTTCAACTGCAGCGTTGATTTAAGCAGCAAACCTTCAAGTAAGTAATCGTTTTTCAATTATTCTTTGCTTTACATGCATTTTTGTGGGATTTTCGAGAAGTTTCTATCTCAAACGACTGTCGAAAAACTGGGGATGAACAGTGAAGTCCATCCAAAACCCAACCTGTTCTTCTGAGCCCCCTTTTGGGGTTTGGAGTTCTTCCGAACAATAATTAAGAAAGAACAAATATCCGAACATGACCCCATCCAGAGAGAGTCCGAACGTTTAATAACACGCAAGGACTGCCCTGACCGTTATAGGATAGAAAAATGACTCGTGAGCCAATAAGTACACCGAGCCTTCTTACTCCTTTCCCTTGCCAACGCAGATACCAACTGCTTATTTTGCCCTTTTTGTTTTCTTTCTAGGTCTGGCTCACGAGGTCATCGAGGTTTCCTCGGATTCAGGTTGTTCGGAGACCGAATCCGACCGTCGAGTGATCAACGAACTTCTTGAAAGACACCGACGCCGAAGCCAAAATCATTCCCCTATCTCCACTAGGATGCCAGCCACATCACCCCCATCCGACGATTCCAACGCCGAGTGAATTTACGACTATGCCGAGGAAGAATACCTCACCGATCAAGAGATCGTGTTTACTCCGGAGACAGAAGACAAACTGCAAGCACACACTTAAGGGAACCAACTAAGCAAACAAAATAAAATAATAAAACAAAATATAAAACCTAAATCAAAATCAATGAAACAAACTTAAAGAATGAATAACCAAAATTCAAGTGACAGGACAAACCCCAACGGAGTTGCGAAGATAGTCAAAACGAGTGTAGTCAAGGGGTTCAGTGAAAAGATCAGCCTTCTGATGCTCCATAGCTAAGTATTCAAGGAGAATAGTACCATATTCAACAAGATCGTGGATAAAATGATGACAGATATCTATTGTGCTTAGTGTGAGAGTGTTGAACTGGATTTTTAGAAATATTGATAGCACTAGTATTGTCACAAAATAGAATGATTGAGCCTTAAGGAATACCATAGTCCGTAAGCATCTGTTTCATCCAAATCAACTGATTACAACCACTTCCAGCTGCAATGTATTCTGCCTCAGCTGTGGATAAGGCTATGGAATTCTGTTTTCCACTTAACCAAGCTACAAGGTTATTGCCAATGTAAAAACACCCTCCAGATGTGCTTTTTCTATCATCTGCAGAACTTGCATATATTAATATATTCGAGACAAAATATTGAAAATAGAGACAAGAATAGATGCATTTGACGCAATAATGATGTATTCAATCCAATGTTGATATATTTGGTTCCATAATGATATATTCGATAAAAATAATACCAAATAATTATATATTAATTTATTTGATCCCATGATGATATAACGGATTTTACTTTATAGGAGTATCAAATATATTGATTAATGATATATTAATATATTCAAATCAACCAAACATAGCCCCATCACTGAGATTCCAATTCTAGGTCTCACCATTCCGAGATTCCCGATCCAGGTTCCTCGATTCCAACATCATAGATTTCATATCAAATATATCAAGTAATCATACATGGATATATTTTATCAAATGTTGATACATTCGCGACAAGATAGAAATAAAATGTATTTATCACTATCCTATTACCCCAGCAAAACAAAGTTGTCCACACATAAACTTACAATTTCAATACCATAAAAAGGGCCATGGGCTCCAACGAGAGCTCAACGGCAACTGTGATGTTTGAACATAAATATATGAGTAATGAGTCAAAGCTATTTTTAAGTTCTTGTTCGGTAAAGTCGCAGTATTTTTGCTTCTTGCTTCATGGTTTGCAGCCATGTTTTTTAAGCAAGGGCATGTCGAACAGAAGGGAGTCCCAGAGGACCCGAGGGGCTGGGGGAGGTAAGAGAGAGCACATTTCTTCAAAACGAGTAAAAAGCACATTCCCTTCCCTCACCCCCCAAGGCCCCATCGCAACAACTATCAAAATTTGTGACAATTGCTATATTTCTTTCAAATAATGTCAAAAAGCGTTTTTGTTTACTAGTTGTCAATTTTTTAAACAAACAAACAGAAAAACCAATACCAATCTAGGGTACATAACATAAAAATTCAAGCAGAATCAAAAGGTAAGAAATGGAACCAAAGAAGACTGCAGATAGGTAGATTTTTTCCCAGCTTGTAGAAACAGTTCCGGCTTACCTCTATGTATGCGAGTCTTGGTTGGTTGGAGGACCCAGTTGCCACACGTAATCCCCTCCGATTTCACCGTCACAGCACCTCCTCGAGTGGGATTCATTTAGCAATCGAGCATTTCTTGGGCATTCTTGGGCTGGGTGATCTCTCTTTTAAATAAGCACTGGTGTTGAAGGGATTTGAGAAGATGGTTCATAGGTATAGGTCACAGGCGTGAGATTCATTTCGAGCATCAGAGAGAGGGACGAGATTGTGGTAAGAAGGAGATGAGAGGGGAAAAGTTAGCTCCGTTTCTGACCAAGAAATCGTGAGATTCTGTGGGTTGTAGAATCGAAGAGAGCGCAGAGCGCAGATAGATTCCAAGAAAAGGAGAGGCCAGAGAAGTAAGTGAATATCAAGAGGCAAGAGCTCAAGTGAATATCAAGAGGCAAGAGCTCCAACCTAGTGAATTTGAACCGACAATTGTCATCTCCAAGCCATTGCCGACTTCTTTGACAACCCTGTAAGGGCCTTCCCAGTTTGGCCTGAACTTTGTCTTCTGATTGGCTCGGACAACCTTCCTTCAAACCCAATCGTCGACTCTGAACCTTTTCAGCCGAACATTTCGGTTATAACCCTTAGCAACCTCTTGCTGGTAACTGGCAAGTTTGAGCTGGGCGTCGTCCCTTTTCTCTTCAACCAACACAAGCTCGGTAGCAACTACTTCCTCATTGGATTGTGGATCAAAGGTCTCAGTCCGAAGTGTTGGGAATCGAGACTCCAATGGGATGACTGCTTCCATACCAAAGGCCATTGCGAAGGGGGTTTGACTAGTGGAACATCGAGGTGTGGAGCGATAAGCCCAAAGAATGCGAGGTAATTCTTCTGCCCATCATCCTCGTTTGGAGTCGAGCCGGCGTTTGATGCCAGCACATACGGTCTTGTTTGAAGCTTCGGCCTGGCCGTTCCCCTGAGGATAAGATGGAGTGGAATCGAAGAAATGGATACCAAATTCGGCACAAAGACCGGTGAGCTCCTTGCCGACAAACTGAGAACCATTGTCGGACACGATTACGTAGGGTACGCCGAATCTAGTCACAATGTTCCTCCAAACAAACTGCCGAACGTCTGCTTCTGTTGTTGTCATGAGAGGCTCGGCTTTCACCCATTTCGAAAAATAGTCTGTAGTAGTGATTAAGAACTTGAAACCCCCAAAAGTTGTTGGGAGTTTACCGATGATATCCAAGCCCCATTGAGCAAAGGGCCAAGGACTGGTGATGGGTCTAAGTTGCTGAGCTGGCTGCTTTGGAATTGGAGAGAAAAGTTGGCAAGGCTTGCAGTGACGAACGATTTCTTCACAATCTTTCTTCATCCCTTTCCAGAAGTAACCTTGGCTTAATGCGCATTGGCAAAGTGATTTGCCGCCAAAGTGGCACCCACAGCTTCCAAAATGCAACTCGGTGAGAATGGAAGGTACCTCGACGGGGTGGACGACTTGAAGATATGGCCCTGTAAAGCTTTTTCGGTACAGTTGGCCACTTTCGGAGATCCAGTAGTATGCTGCCTTGCTGCGGACGCGATGGGCCTCTTTTCTGTCCATAGGGAGTGTATCGCGTTTAAGAAAAGCGACGATCTCGTCCATCCAACTGGGGCCGAGGGTTACGCTGAGAACCTCTTTAGGTGTATCAAAGCTTGGCTGGAAGATCTCACCGAAGCTAATGTTTCGGTATTCCGAAGCGTTGCTTGCTGAAGCTAGACTAGCCAGAGCGTCCGCATGAGCATTTTTCTCCCTGTTGATTTGCTCGATATGGAATCCTTTGAATTTTCGAATCATTTCGAGAGTAGTAGCTTGATACTTAAGCATTTTGGGATCCCGAGCCTCATAGTCCCCCGTCACCTGGTTGACAATGAGTTGAGAATCGCAGAAAACATGCAAGTCCTCCACCTGTAAGCGGGCAGCTACTCGAAGCCCTGCTAGTAAGGCTTCGTATTCGGCCTCATTATTTGTGGCTGGGAAATTGAGTGTGATGGCACTTTTATGGAGGACACCGCATAGGGTGACGAGGATAACGCCAACCCCAGAGCCATTGCTATTAGATGCGCCGTTGACATGAAGCCTCCAAACGTCGCCACTGAACAAGTTCCACGTTTTTCGAGCTTCGTGCTGGTCCAACATCCCATATTCTGGCCGAACAAGAGCCTCCTCGTCTGGATTACCAGGGGTGAATTCCGCGATAAAGTCGGCTAAAACTTGGGCCTTGATGGCCGTCCGAGGCTCGAAATGGATGTCAAAATTGGCGAGCTTGACGGCCTATTGTGAGACTCGGCTTGAAAGGTCTGCCTTGCGAAGGAGGTTCTTGAGAGGGAATTCAGTGAGAACAGTGATGGGATGCTCCTGGAAATAAGGGAGGAGTTTCCGAGCGGCCGTGACCAACGCGAGGAGGAGCTTTTCCAAAGGAAGGTATCGCATCTGTGTAGGGAGCAACGTTCGGCTAGCAAAGTAAATGGGTTGGTCGTCGGTTCCTTCACGCCGCACTAGAGCCGAACTGACAGCATGTGGTGAGACGGCAAGATAAAGGTACAGCATTTCAAAAGAGTGTGGCTTGACAAGAATTGGAGATGAGCCCAAGTAGATCTTTAGTTTGGCCAGGGCCACGTCGCATTCCGAAGTCCACTTGAAGCTTTGCCGGCTTTGTTTCTTAAGAGTTTGGAAGAACACATGACATTTGTCCGACGAACGCCTGATAAACCGATTGAGGGCCGCGGCCATACCTGTCAACTTTTGGATTTCGCGGGGTGTGGATAGGGCTTTGAGTTGCTGAATAGCTACTATCTGGTTGGGATCCGCCTCGATGCCTCTTCTTGTCACCAAGTAGCCGAGGAACTTCCGGAGCTTACTCCGAATGCACACTTTTCAGCGTTAAGGCGCAGCTTGTACTTTCTCAGGATCACAAATACTTCAGCAAGGTGGGAAAGGTGATTTTCTGCCTTGAGACTTTTGACAACCATATCATCGATATAAGCCTCGATGATCTCTCCAATGAGAAGTCCGAATTGGATGTAAATCATCCTTTGAAATGTGGCTCCAGCGTTCTTAAGACCGAATGGCATGACGAGGTAACAGAAAAGACCCCTCGCTATAATAAAAGACGTCTTCTCCATATCGTCGGGGTTCATTGCTATCTGGTGGTAACCTCGATAAACATCCAAAAACTGAGCCGAGCGTGGCCTGCTGTTGCATCAACCAATTGATCAATCTTCAGGAGGGGAAGACAATCTTTCGGACAAGCATCGTTGAGATTGGTATAGTCAACGCAGACGCGTAATTTCCCATTCTTCTTCTTTTCCACCACAGGGTTTGAAAGCCATGTAGGGTATTGGACTTCTTTGATAGCACCGGCTTCAAGAAGTCGCTCAACTTCTTCGTTTACCGCATCGGCATGAAAAGCGGCCGATCTCCTAGGCCGTTGAATCACCGGCTTTGCTGATTTGGAGACGTTGATGGAGTGCTGTATAATTTGTGGATCAATGCCTAGCATGTCGTACGGCGCCCAAGCGAAGACTTCTATGTGCTTCTGTAGAAATTCAAAGGTTTCGTTTTGCTCGTCCGCTGGCAGTTCATATCCGAGCACGAAATACCATGCCGCGTCGTCGTTAATCGGTATCTTCTCGAGGTCTTCAATGGATTTTTGCTCGGTAGGACAGCCGACGTCTTCTAGGACGAGTTTGTCTAGGACTTCGACCCAGTGAACGTGGGAAGGGCGCGGGGCTTTGCCGATGGTGGATACGAAACATTGTTTGGCCTGCAACTGATCTCCCAGTAGGTCTTCTTGTCGGCCATCAGCGCCGATGTAGCGTACCACTTGATGGTAGGTTGAAGCCACGGCTTTAATAGAATGGAGCCAGTTGCGCCCTAGGATGGCGTTATACGGGCTTGGTGCATCGACAACGACAAATTCCATGGACGTACAAATCGAGCCTGTGATTACGGGTAGAGTAATTTTGCCGACGGGCCATACTAGTATTCCACTGAAGCCGAGTAAAGGGACCTCGGCTGGAACGAGAGAAGATTCTGGGATATTGAGTTCTTTAAAGAGAGGTAAGTACATCACTTCCGCCGAGCTTCCTTGATTAATAAGTACCCGCTTAACCGAATGGTTTGAGATTTGGATTGTGACCACCAGGGTGTCGTTATGAGGTCGTTGGATGCGTTGGAGGTCTCGTTCAGTGAACGTGATTGACCAAGGACGCTCAAGGGTTTTTAGTCGCTTGGGGGCATTACTGATCAAAAAAATTTGGGAAGAACATTTGGCGATGTCCAGCTCTTGCCGAAGCTTTTGGACGGCTTCCTTCGTCGCCGGTCCATGAATGACATTGATGACTCCAACTGGCCGAGGAATTTGATTTTGTCCGCCGGCGCTCTGTTGTCGCCTCGGCGTTTTTGTCCAATCAATGTGATCATCGAGGAGCCCCTGCGCTGCCAAACTCTCCAGTAGCGCCTTGTAAGGGGCGCAAGAAGTCGTGTAATGGCCGAGCTCATTATGGTACGAACATCGCTTCCGGTTATTGTCATTCCCATCCTCGGTGTTAAGCTTGGGGGGTTCGGCCAGACAAAAAATGGTTCTCGCTCCAATGTTCGAAGGAGGAAATAGATTGGTTCTTTAAACACCGTTGTCTCGGCTATGTAGTCGTGGGCCTTTGGAGCCTTCTTGTTTGCTGCCTTGACGGTATTCACTTGCTTCTTCGGTACCTTGACGGTATTCACTTGCTTCTTCGGTACCGAGGCTACTACTGGCTTTGGAGCCGCTAGCTGTGGCGTTGCGACATGAAGGCTCGGCGAAACTGTGGATGTTTGTCCTCCTTGGAGTTCTCGTTTGGCTAAGAATTCTTCATAAGAACAGAACTGTTCAACCGTCCGCATGAGCTCGTTCATTCCATGTGGTGCTCGTATCGCCAATTCGTCTAGAATCTTACTCCCAGTCTCCAGTCCATTCTTGAAGTTCCTAGCTGCCCAGTATTGATCGACACTGGGTATCTCATTGAATAGCTGCCAATAATGCTCGGCGTACTTCCGAAGGGTTTCGCTGGGTCGCTTCTTCATTTGCGCCAGGGCATCTTCCTCCTTGGCTTGCTTGTTGCTCGTGATGAACCGATAGTTAAAGGCTCGCTCAAGCTCTTTGAAACTATGGATTGAACCCGCTTCCAGTTGGTTAAACCACAACAGGCCGAGGTGTCCCAAGCTTGAAGGGAAAGCCTTACACATTATGGCATCATCATCGGTCACACAGGAGATGGTACTGCGATAACTGATGAGGTGCGTGTAAGCTTCGGTTGTGCTCGGATCGAACTTCTGGAACTTTGGGAGGTGCATACCGGCCTTTGGAAGAGTTGCTTGAATTTTGGCCGAAAAAGGAGATTCGGTCAACTTTTTTAACTGATATTCATGCGTCGGCCTGGAGGAAGTCCATCTCGGTCGCTGCGCGGCCGTTTGGAAATTCGATAGTCCCTATCTTTGTCGGTCATATCTTCGAACCGACGCCGACCCGATTCTCGCCTAGTTGCTTCGGGAGACTGTCGTCGAACATTTTCCAGTAGATGTTCGGTACGGTAGACCCTGCGGCGGTGTGGATTGTCGTTTTTCCGAACAATAACGCTCACACTTTTTTCCCGAGGGAGCTTCTGGGCGCTTTGAGAATCGGTGGAGCGTCTATCGGTATCGTTTTTGTGGGGAGCTTCCTCGGGTTCTGTGGTGTAACCCTGAGGGTCTTTGCCGTTCCTACGAGACGTTCGGCTCTTTCGCCGTCCTGAATCGTAGGGAACCAATGCCTGTTGGTTATCTAGAAGCTCGACTGTGTCGTAGCTCTAAGAGCCTTGAGAGTATTCGTCCCTTGCCGTTGAGCTGGAGTATACGGTATGAGGACTGCCTTCTCGTCTTCCATCCGCTTCGCCCAAGCTGATTGCACCACCCAGGCGTTTGTGGATCGAAGAACGTTGCTGCCCGAAGTGAGCGACGCCCTCGACCAGATTGGTCGTGAGGGGTGGATCCAGACGATCGTGGATGGAGATATGACGTGGGTTGTCGTTTTCGCCAAGAGGAGGAGGTGGGGGCAAGTTCCTCCGTCGGCGTCTCCCTTGAGAGTCAGAATGGGAGGCGGCCGGACGGTTACTTGCCTTGATACGAGCCATTTCCATTTTGAGGATAGCAACATCAGCGTTGGTTTGCTCTTGTTGCTGTTCCAACATCTGGACGTAAGCCAGGGCGTCTTCACTCAGGCCCGCTGGGCGTGGGATGGAGGTGCTTGCAACAGGAGGCGTGAAGCCAGGAGAATGGGAGGGAGAGAGGTGTTTATTCCAGTTTCAGAGTGGATCTATAGAGAGGGATTGAATGGCTGAAAAGGAGGTGGTGGACCGCCCATTTCAGAGGAAGAGATGTGGTTGTGAATGTTTTAGAAAAACGAAGAGCCGCCGTAGGCTTTGAGAGAAAAAGAGAGGGTTCACGTCGGGTTCACCAAATTGTGGGAGCTCCGGTCCGGCTGGTTCACAGCCTGATCTTGATCCAGCTCTTCATCCTGCAAAACGAAGCACGACTACAGACCACACCGGAGGTCCTCCGGAATGGCCCTCCGGTGCAAGGATCAGTATTGCTTCTGTGAAATGCAGAAAGCCAAGAGCTAGGGTTTTCTGGATGAATAGTGCGTACCTTTAACAAGGAGGCATAATGGCATATTTATAGGGACTTCCTTGCTTGGCTTCCAAGATTGCACCAACGCTTGACACGTGTCGGCTGATCTCACCCCATATGTCACCACAGGGTTTTGTAACCGTTTAGGCCATGAGCTGGCACCTTCACGTGCCCTCACGCCACTCCTGGTAACCGCTCGGATGATGTCACGACCATCGTCACGATTGTGACCGTTATCATCATCCGGATGAGCTCACAATTCGACATACGCTCGTCAAACACCGAGCGTAAAGCCGATGGTTGATGGTCTAATGAAGCTGTTTCTCCCAACAGGGGAGAAAGAGCTTCGGTGAATGGCCGTCGACTGGGCCGAACTAGGAACAGATCTAGTCCCGAGAGTCTTGAAGCGGAGCAGTGCTACACGACCAGCACCACCTATCTTGCTCGGCCCACTATAAGTTACTTGGTGTGAGGTTTCATCTTCCCCCTAGACGAGGGATTTAGCCGGCCATGGAGAAGAAAGATGTGCTTGAGATTGAAGGAATCATGGAAGTCCTGGACAAAACTCCCTGTCACGGCTCTTTCTATCACGCTGCTGGAAAAAGTAAAAGTAACCAATAAACTAAACCCTCCTTTTATATTTGGCCCCAAACCTTGCGTGCATTATAAAAATAATGTGCTGTTGCCGAGATTTTGCCTTTAGAAGATAATTCTTTCCTTTTAGACTTCTTTCCTTAATCAAACTCCTTCTTTGCGAGTGCACCGAATAATTGCACCAGGAAAGAACTTTTCTCCGGCCAAGTCTTGGTCAAAGTTCCTCATACAATACTTCTAATTTGCATGTTTCTGCACCATCGATCTCCAAGGCCTACAAACACACAAAACGCTAAAATAT
Source organism: Rhododendron kiyosumense (assembly GCA_019656275.1). NCBI lineage: Eukaryota > Viridiplantae > Streptophyta > Magnoliopsida > Ericales > Ericaceae > Rhododendron > Rhododendron kiyosumense. Next base: position 38,809 of record BPLS01018770.1, read on the forward strand.
TTCACGTAACAACGTAAACAGACCGACAAAGCGTAATTAGGTGGATTAAATGGGTGCTTTTCAGCACCTATCAGTGCCCCCCCGAACAAAACTATGTAGAACTCTCTCGGACTCTATATGCGAAATGTATGTGTGCACTATGGATTTTTTGGATGCTTGAAATGGCTGGAATGAACCTATATTTATAGGCAACCAAGAATCTGTCCCAAGGGGTACGAAACTTGTTCAAAGGGTCACAAAAGAAATTGGTTGTGTTGGTTTCAAACGAACTGATGCAATGGTTCGGAATCACACACTGGTTCACACGAATAGTCACGCACTGGTTTGGTTCTAAACCAAACAGCCACGCCAGTTCGTATAACATTAAATTGGGCTAGAGTAAAATAACTTTGGCCCAAGCAAGCCAAGCCCAATTTATTTATTTTAATCAAAGCCCGAAGCCGAGCGAGACGGGCGGTTCCTTCCATATTGAATGACCAATTTCGAGACCCAATTTCTTTCACATCTTAAAATGGTTTTATGCCCAAAAGACTACAAAAAAATGTTTATGAGAAACCATTTTTCTAACAGGTGTAGGTTTTTGAGTTGCTGCAAATCCATGGTTTGTTTCTTTGGTTTTACAAGAAAACATGGAAAAGAGTGGAAATGATATTATTTGCTTTACTTGGAGAGGGCATTCAACTTTCGAAAGTTAAGCAGCGAACAAGTTCCCGGAGGAGAACCGAAGGGCTGGAAAGCATAGATATGCCAGAGTTTTTACGTTCTCGTCGTGAGTCTGTTACTGTAGAATTTGATATAGCTGCAGAAATTTCATGACTTTTGTTGGAATTATGACTCTTCCTCAGCCTGGCAAGGTTTGACCAACATATTTGTATTTTGTTCAAAATTATAAATCTTTCGGGGTTTTGACGTTTAGGCTTTACACACGCCTAAATATTTGAGGGCCTGTTTGAATGGATGTTGTGAAAGTGTGTTGTGATATACCGCTCTTAGTACCTGGCCCCTCCCCAAGACCCCGTTTGGCAAGTTAATTTGGAGGGGTATTCTCTTTTGGCCCTCTTCCACCACACCTCCTTTTACCTCGTGAGGGGGTGTTAGTCATGGGTAGGGTTTGACCTATTGTGGAATCCTCCTTAAACCCCCTCCATTTCGGAGGATTGTACCCCTCCTAATCCTCCTTCCCAACCCCAGGTACCCATTTCTTGAGGGAAAGCAAAAAAAATTAAGTGTTTTAAATTTCAATCTGTTTGAATGGGTGGGAATATTTTATTTTTCTAATCATTTAATTCTAAAGGGTTATAATTAAATTTTGACTATAAAACTCTCATTGATTAGCCCTAAGAAAGTCGTAGTACCAAATACTTCTTAGGGCTAACCAATGAAAACCCTAGAGTCAAAATTTAATTACGACCATTTAAGATAAAATGATAAAAAAACTAAAATCTTTCCACTGGTTCAAACGGATTGAAATTTGGAACACTTAAATTTTCAACCTGCACTTTATATATTAAAAAATATGGTTAAAAAATTAAGTGTTCCAATTTTCAATTCGTTTGAACCGATACGAAGATCTTATTTCTCTGATCATTTTATCCTAAAGGGTCATAATTAATTTTTGGTTCCAGGGCTCTCGTTAGTTAGCCCTAAAAAATATTTGGTTCTACTACTTTTTTAGAGCACCCACAGTAGAATAAGCAAAATCAAAAGGTTGCTAAAGTTAATAATGTTTGCTCAAAAAAAAGCTCACATTGAAATAACCAAACTTAATAACATCTTAGTAACTCATCAAATTTTAGCTTTTGAATAATCAAAACTAACAACATTTTACCAATAACCAAATTTAGTGATCTCCACATTTTCTCAATAAGTACACGCATCATTACACACAAACCTTCTCTCTCTCTCTCTCTCTCTCTCTCTCTCTCTCTCTCTCTCTC
>BPLS01018775.1:0-10557 GCA_019656275.1 Rhododendron kiyosumense
CTTTCTATCACGGTTATAGACCGTGATCTAAAGTGACATACAATCACATAATCACATCCAAGAAAAACAATCACAGCTTATAACCGTGATAAAAGAGAAACGATCACGCCTTTTGACCGTGATTGTTTCTCTCCTTACAATCACACTCAAATCCATCACGGTAGCAAGAGCGTGATGAAAAACTTACAATCACGGTCAATAGGTGTGATCTTTATGGTTTATTGTAGTAGTGATCATTCTTCAAGGAGAGGGATATATCCCAACGCGACGCGTGTTCAGTATCGAGCGGCGTCCAACCACTCCATTAACCAACACACCACCACGTACCCCACCCCTCCGCACTTCACACATCCAGAAGAAAAGGGTTCCAATTGGTCTTGCTACTTACACAACAAGTCTATGCACAGACTACAAATTGCGTTGTGAGGCCCACTAAAGGTTTCATACAAATAATTCGATCCGTTAATTATGTTTAAATTATTACAAAACTAGTGTTATCCCGTACCTACTGCACTACTCATTTCTGTTGGAAGAGGATGGCAGTTGTGTGATTTAGGTGAAAACCACGGGCACTTAACTGGGAAGTGGAAGGATGCATTACAGCCTTTGGATTAAATGGATCTAAGCCGTTCCAACAACTTGTTCCCATACCCTTCTGTTTTATAATAGAGATTGTGGGCCATAAAAACGTGCATTGACCAAGAGCTTAGACTTCAAGTCTTTTTTTTTTTCGATAAGATGGTGGTCTTTGTTTTCTGTTATTCTTTTGTGGTGGTTAATAAAGACTTGAGGTCTTCCTCCGATAATTGCCCATGATAGTTGGGGAACAACATGGCCCACCATCTATCTAACGCTCCTTTCCATTTTGTCTTTTTTATATTACTCCCTCTGTCTCTTATTTATAGTCCAGTATTCCATTTTGAACTGTCCTTTAATAAGTGTTCATTTTGTAAAGTTAGTGGGTAAAAGATGGTGAATTGTCTATTTTGCCCCTAAAAGTAGATTCTATTTTGAAAAGTAAGTGAGTAAAAGTGTAATGATGATGGGTAAGAAGGGAAAGTGGAGGAAAAAGTTGATGTGAAAGATATAATGACGATGTCTTTTTAATAAGTTGGAGTTACGAAGCAGGACAATTAAAAAGGAACGGAGGGAGTAGTTGGTTTAAAAAGCATTTGTCGATAGGGGATTGAATTCTAGTAGTACTAGTTTTTTATTTTATTTTATTTTCTATAATAATTATAGATATATCAATTATATGAATACCATAAAAAAGAGATTTTGTACTCTATCCATCCGTCAAGTTTATAAATGTTCTATGAAAATTTGGCGAGCCAAGGTCAAGATGTGCTTGCCTAGATTTGAGTTGAACTCAAACTTAGGGCATCCACATCTCCTTCGGTATTCTTCTTCTACAGCTACAGTAATGAGCAAATTTTTCAAAAGTTTGCTGCATCAGTCTCGTGGACCACCTCGCTTCTTTACAGATTTTTAATTTTGCTACAGTTCCTTGTTATAAGAAGAGAGGAACTATTCACAAGCTACTTAATATTTTATTATTTTATTTGTGTTCTCCTCACGATTCTTTCTTTCATCTTTCCTATTATTGGAACTCTGTTGAGCAAAAACTTAATTATGAGAATTCTAGATAAAAATTAATTATGACTCTTTAGGATAAAATGATCAAAAAAATAAGATCTTCACACTGGTTCAAACAGATTTAAAATTAGAGCAATTAATTTTTTATCCTTATTTTTTTATATAAACAATAATTCCTTCGTAGCGAGAAATTCCGTCGCCACCGGCGAACACGATTCGTCCCGGGAATTTCGTGTGTTTGTTTGGGTGAGTTTGAATATTTTAATTGAGAAAAGAGCGAGAGTAAAGAGTCTGATGCAGTAGACATTTTAAAAGTAGGTAGCTAATGTAATAAAGTGACTTTTTGAGGTATAAATTGATCCAAAATTTAGAGAGTTTGGTGCGGATACTCTCATAATCAAGTTTCTACTCTACAGGATCCAAAATAAAGAACAGATACTTAATTATGAGAGCTCTATAAACAAAAATTAGTTATGTCCCTTTAGAATAATATGATCAGAAAAATAAGATGTTTGCATCGGTTTAAACGAATTAAAAAATAGAGCATTTAATTTTTTGAGATTTCTTCTTATGTACAATTCTTCATCATTAAATAACGATAAAAAATATATATACTAACATTTAAATCAAAAAGAAAAGTATAAAGAAAGAATAGTTTAATAAAAATGAAGTTAGAATAGAGAGTCTGATGCAGTGTGCTTTTAAAAAGTGAATAGCTAAAATAGAAAAGTGACTTTTTAGATGTAAATTTGGTCCAAAATTTGCTGAGTTTGATGCGGATGCTCTTAGGCCTCATTCGACTAAATAAGTCATTTGGCTAATTTTTTTTGTCCTTATTCTAATTTTTTTTTACATTTGTTAGTTTTTCATCGATTTTTTCAAAATTATTACTTTGTTATGATGAGAGGAATCTAAAATGCAAAAAATTACGATCGAAATTCAATTTTTTTTAATAAAGACAAAAAAATTGGTTTATTAGCTTATTTTTCGTTTTTATTCAAAAAAATTAGATTTAAATCCTAATTTTTTATTTTATAGATTCCTCTCGTCATGACAAAACAATAATTCTCAAAAAAATCACTGAAAAACTAACAAATACAAAAAAATATTGAATAAAAACAAAAAAAAGCCAAATGTTTTATTTAGCTTAATGAGCCCTTCAAGAGTTTTAAAAGGTCAAAAATATTAATAGCATTGTTCCTTCATGGTGGAGGACCACATACAGTACAACCATGATTTCAAGAGAATAAAAAAATGGAAAATAATAGTATTGGTACAGACATGTGTGTACATATCCTGTACATACGCTTTTGGAACCAATCTCGAATCTCACAAATATGATCTGAGCCACTCATTTTGTTCGAAATACTATTGTTTAGGGCCCTTATAAAATATTAGCTCAACCTGATATAGGTAAAAGCGTTTACGAAATATTCAACTTTCCTTTAGAATTTAGTCTAAAAATTGAAGGAAAGTTGGATGTTTCATAGACACGCTTATCGATATCGGGTTGAGCTGATATTTTACAAAGATCTTAAATAACATATTTTGAACAAAATTAGCTGCTTGGATCATGTTTGTGGAGCACGAGATGGGTCCCAAAAGTGCATGTACTTGGGGTATGTAAGCACATGTATGTATTTCTAGCAAGGCTCCATAAAAATATACTAGCACTAGTAATTGATTTTACAAGCGGTAGGCAAGACAGGTAAGAGCATCTCCAATGGCCTTAATTCAATCCTAGGCAAAGAGACTATCCAAAAGGTCCAAATGGTAGTTTAGCAAGCCCTTTCTAGTGTGAAGCTTCCAAGAGCCTAAGCAATTGGCCCTTCAAAAAACTGCAAAAATAAAACGTTCACCTGCAAAAAAAAGGGCATTTGAACTGGTATTGCAACAGCCCTTTTTATTGTTCATATCAGGTAATATCTTGAACTGGTAAGAGCATCTCCAATGGCCTCAATTCAATCCTAGGCAAAGAGACTATCCAAAAGGTCCAAATGGTAGTTTAGCTAGCCCTTTCTAGTGTGAAGCTTCCAATAGCCTAAGCAATTGGCCCTTCAAAAAACTGCAAAAAAAAAACGTTCACCTGCAAAAAAAAACGGAAACCTGCAAAAAAAAAGGGCATTTGAACTGGTATTGCAACAACCCTTTTTATTGTTCATATCAGGTAATAGCTTGAACTGGTAAACACGTTTAGTTCCCATTCATCTATAAATAAGTTCATATCACACATTTTCACAACCATTTGAACTTGAATTTTATTGTTCTAAACTTCATTCTTTCTCCTATTTCCCCTCAATCTCACACCAATCTCAGTTATAATTTTCTTGAAACATCATTCCGTCTATCTTATTTATGTCTCGCAATCCTCTACTAAATTTTCTTCTTCACAATGACTCTGACGATCAGAATTTGGAGTTACTTACTGTAGTCACTATGGAAGAAGAAAGACTAAATAGTGAGAGAGGAGTAGTCCGACATCGTGGTTCTGTTCAAGGTCGCAATTATATTCGCCGTGGAACTATCCTTGGCCATGAAAGGATTTTTTGCGACTATTTTGCAGAACCACCCGTTTATACTCCCGACTATTTTCGAAGGAGGTTTCGTATGAGCCGTTCTCTTTTTCTCCGTATTCAAGCTGCGATCAAAGCACATGATCCATACTTTGTCCAAGGAAGAAATGCTGCTAGAATGCTCGGTTTGTCTTCGCTTCAAAAGATGATGGCAGCAATTCGAATCCTTGCTTATGGGGTATCGGCTGATTTTTTAGATGAGATTGTGAGGATAGGAGAAAGCACCGCAATAGAGAGTCTAGAGAGATTTGTCAAAGCGGTGATTGAGATTTTTTCTGGTGAATACTTAAGGTCACCCACTAGCAATGACATTGCTAGATTGCTAGCAATTGGTGAATAGCGTGGATTTCCTGGGATGTTGGGTAGCATTGATTGTATGCATTGGAAATGGAAGAATTGTCCAACGGCATGGAAAGGAATGTATAGTGGCCATATTCGCGAACCGACAGTTATTCTAGAAGCCAAAGCATCATATGATCGATGGATATGGCATGCATATTTTGGATTACCGGGATCTAATAATGACATCAATGTGGTAGAAAGATCAACCGTATTAAGTGAATTGGCCCAAGGACGTGCTCCTCTTGCCAATTACTCAATCAACTGTCATGACTATACAATGGGATATTATCTAGCAGATGGTATATATCCTCGATGGTCTACATTTGTGAAAACAATTCCGTGTCCACAAGGAAACAAGAAAAAGTTTTTCACAGCAGCCCAAGAGTCAACAAGAAAGGATGTAGAGTGTGCATTTGGAGTGCTTCAAGCTCGTTTTGCAGTTATATGTCAACCTGCACGTTTTTGGAGACTTAGCATGCTCAAAGTTATTATGAAGGCATGCATAATATTGCATAACATGATCATTGAGGACGAGCAAGAATATGATGTGCAAGACTATGAATATGAAAGGAATGATGGACCTCCTCCCGAACCAGTATCGCACGAGCATACTATGGAACTTATGGAGTTCATTCGACGCCAACATGCTATTCCAAGTAGAGAAACTCACTCCCAACTTCAATCAGACCTTGTCGAGCACTTATGGGAGCGACATAGCCAGTCATAGGAATTTGTAGTAGTAAATTTCATTTATGCAATTATGTAATTTCATTTATCTAATCCCATTTATGACTGTAATCCCATTTATGCAATCATGTAATTCTCATTCATGTAATTCGAAGACTTATGTATTTTTTTTTCTAAACATCTGTTACGTTATAACCATTGAATGTCTTATTTTATCCATTGCAATAATGCCCATTGTAAACCATTCAAGAAGCAACAAACAGGTATTACAAACTTAAACAAAGAACATGCCATGTTAAGAAGTTCTACCTGGTTTTTAACAGCCTTGGCCATCTGGTGGAACTCTTTCTTCATGAGAGACTTATGAAGTAAACTTGCTGGTTTTCCCTGATTCTTGGTCTTTGTTGTTGCAAACAACATAGATTGATCTTTGCCCCCAGGTTGAATGATTACAGTTTTTTTGTTTGCCAATCCTATAACAACAAACGCATTAAATGGGTACTTCATCATTCAAACCAAAAGAAAAGAGAACCTATAGCAAGCTGGTGCAGTTCCAATTCCCAAACTTGACACCAAAACTGGTGCACTTCCAGTTGCAATTCCAACAATGGCAGCAATAACAATTCCACCAAAATTTGATCCATGACTGAATTCAAAACCAAACTTTGCAGCAAGAAACATATATTGATAATAGAATTTTCTTATGAGTCAGCCATATACAAATATTCATCAGATGTAAATTTCGCCATCAAAAGGCTTACAAAGTTCGACACTTCGATTACTAACAAACTTAGCCATCAAAAACCAGCAATCGTTAAGGCAACAAAAACCAGCAATCATCTACATTCTTGATGACAAAACTATAATAAAAACCAACAATCATCGAGGCAAACTAGTTCAACCCCGCCAAAACATGTAGATATCCAAAAAAGTTCAACGGCTAACAATTGTAAATCCTTTTTTCGCGTTGTTGAAGGATTTCCCTTTGTCGGCTTTGATAGTACTCTTGTTGCACATGAGGCAAGACACTTGTATCCACCAACATTATTCTCTCCTCCTCTTTCATCTCTTCCACACGAAGCATTTTTTGCTTAATGGAGATTTTCTCTTCCCCTTGACGAAGTTTCTCTTTCTCGAGTTGGAGTCTCTCTTGCTCTTGAACTTTTAGTTGTTGGATGATGTCCATTTTCTTGTCATTTGCTTTTTTTTTGTTCTTCCTTGATCTTAGTTAGTATTCTTGCAAGAGGAGAAGTGGAAATTTCAACTTTCTTTCTTTTTTTCAATCGCTCCTTCTCACCTTTATTACCCGGAGGTCTCTCCAAGTCCACAAAGGTGGCATCACCTTCTCCAAGATCTACCAACTCTGGAGTAGAAGGAGAAGGTACTGTCCAAGTTTTGTTCTTCTTCGGTTTTCTCCTCTCAAAGTCTTCCAACCACTTTGGTTGATACCTCAACTGTTTCCAACAGTGTTCAAACTGAAATGAGCTATTTTTTGAGGTCTCGAGTGACTTGTAGTAAGTTTTTGCTTCAGAGACCTAAAAAGATATTAAAAACAATTACATCAGATGTAAAAACTATGAAGTAATGAGCAGCTGTAGTGGTTAATGTTGATGCTCAATACCTTGTCTTCCTCGGTCACACCACTTTGATGCCGCAATTCAATTTGAGCATAGCATCCACAGAACTTGTTAACAGAAAGTTGAATCGCTGACCACCTGTTCATTAGAGAGTTCTCATTACGCTCAAAAACGAAAGACTTGTGCTCGTGGAAATAATCCCACACTCTTCTCCAATATGTTTTACGTTTCTGGTCATTCCCTTGCACAACATCCAAGCTTATATTCAGAAATGCCGATACAAGCAATTTGTCTTCTTCATCGGTGAAGTTGCCACCGCGTTGTGGTTTCTTAGAAGTGGATCCCATTTGAGCTGAGGTTTGAGATGCTTGGGTGAACTCTTCTGCATTTTGATTTGCATAAGTAAATCCAACTTCATCTTGAGGCTCCATTGAGAGTTCATCTTCTAAGATCAAACCATCTTCTAAGAGATTTGTGAAATATGCATTTTTCCGCGCATCCATCCCTACAAGAACAAGAAGGTATCAACAAAGCTAAGTAATCCAGTGAATATGCAAAATTTCAGTGCTCGACTGATGGGAACTCCTACTTATAAGAAAAGGGGCTTTCTAGTTTCTAGATTATAAAACCATTCGGGATCCAAAGCTAAGTAATCCAAAATTCATGTTTTCTAAATCACAAAAACTTTTGAACTTGAATTTTGGCAGCGACACCATCTCATGCCATTGCATTTGATCAAATTACGTGGTGAGACAAAGAGAATCGACTGTGCTTTTCTGAAACTAAATCCATCTCTAAGTGTATCCTAGCATCTCACAGCAATCACCAAGGTGCGTTTTTTTTTATCAAGAACTCCCAATCTTTTAATAATCACAACCACAGTTTTGCCAATCCACAGTTCTATCCCTTGTAGTTGGTCTGCCATTGCAAACCAGCCTAAGTATCAAATACCCCCTATTCATTAACTAGTGGATTGAAAATGGGTAAAAATAGATACAGAGTACTTCATTACAAAACAAAAACAATTAATAATGCCAGGTCTCGTTCATTTTAAAACATGTTTTGTGCTTGAACTAATTCACCTGTGATGAAACCCAAAGCACTTTCTCTGCGACAAAATTAATGCAACACTAGCTAGTCTAGTGGACTAGTGGTTGCTTGGTTGCTTTGGCTGCATTCGTTGATAACTACACAAAATCAGAATGCCTTTCAAAAAAATTTAAGAAAACACATTATTTCTCTAAATCACATTGGGAATACTGCTGCACCTTCAAATCATTAGTAGTTCTTTGAATAAGGAAACTAAATGCTCAATGGGGCATTTTATCAAACAGCTAATATACAATCCAAGCAACTTGAAGGATTGTTCTGTCGTTAAAGTCCATTGAGTCCTAATCTTCTCCAATTTCATACCCAAATTGATATGGCTGAAAACAATACATATTCTGAACCAGAATGACAATTAGAACATGTAATTTTGAAAGAGGGAGAAGCATACCTTGTCTTTTAGGAGGATGAAAAATCTCAGCAAACCCACCAGCAATGAATCTGCTTGTGGAAATAGAGATGAGAAAAGGAGGAAAAGTGAGAGAAGTAGGGAATTGTTGGGCGGGAGAATGGAGATAAGTCATGAGAGAAAGCGAGGGAAACTGAGAGCGGGAGAAGAAATTGCCATAGACGAGAGCTACAGTGCCACGCCAGGCCAAACGAGCTACTGTAGCGCAAAACCAAATCCCCGAGCGTGGAGCTAGTCTGCTGGAAAGGGATTTTTGGGCTTTGGCTAGTTATTTTGCTGAAAAACCTCATTTGCTTAGCCTATTGGAGATGCTCTAAATAGGCCATGTTTGGCTAGTTGGGACTTGGGAGTAAAAACAAGGAGAGTAGTTAGAAGGATTCACTTGAAAATAGACAAGTAATTTGGTCACAAATCTCATGAGACTGCATTTCTTGCTTTGGATATACTAAAAGAATCCATAGATGGAGTACCGATCTCTTTTCATTGAATAACCAATTCGAAAGTTTTCTACCGAGAATTCCCCCATTATAAGTAATTAAGGCCCCGTTTTGATAAAATTCTTATTTTTTAGAACAAATTAAACAGGCATCTTATTTACAAGACTTATTTAGGTGTCCATCCTAGTGGATTTGAATACTTAGGTTCTCATTCTCAAATTGTCATGTTACCCTATTATACCCCTATCTATATATTAATATTAATATATAGAAAATTTTAATTTTCTTTAATTACCATGTCCCCACCCCTCATTTCAGGGATTCGGAAATCCCATTTAAAACCAGTTATGTTCCTATTTTCTCGTCCTCGTCCAAATCCAATCTTGGGCCGCTGTTCTCCAACCCAATTCGGCGACCTCTTCCACAACGACATTGTGTCACTCACTGCCACTGGTAAACCTCCATCTTCCCCCCCCCCGGCTCGGGCCGTGTTTCTCTTTTAAGCAAAAAAAAAAAAAAAAAAATGAAAGAGAAAAGCTTGTACGAGCAGCCATGGCTGCAGTTGTCATGGCCGATCACCTCTACTGTCGCCGATCAACCCCACCATCGCCGTCAACCCCATAGTGGCCGGCTTTGGATCACTCTTTCTTGATCGATGACCACCATTGCCGCCCGACGCATTCGCCCCCCGATCGGCCGAAGCAAAATTATCATGACAATTAAGGATCAACTGTGGCAACCATTTTATGACAAATTCCACAAATTCAGCATGTTTTAACATGACACATTTTGGTAAAAAATTAGTCAACAATTAGTGAGTGAGGATCAACTATGACAACCATTTTATGACAAATTCTAGCATGTTTTAACATGACACATTTTGGTACAAATTAGTCAACAATCAGTGAGGATCAACTATGACAACCATTTTATGACAAATTCTGCAAATTCAGCATGTTTTATCATGACACATTTTGTCACAACATGGAACAATCAAAATTCTGAAGTACCCAAAAAAAAAAAAAAGAATCACGAACAATCAGAATCCATGGTAAGTTGAATCAATATGATTCCAACAATGGTTCCTTTCAGTCCCCAAAGATACAAAATGCTTTAACTTTTTCGATGGAAACCCAAAAGATTTGTCATTACACGAACAAAAGGAGAAGGGAAAATTAAACCCATGAATGAACCAAAGAACAAGAACATAATTTCCATTTCGTTAATGTTCAAATAGCTACCATAATCATCCATCGCCAGTTGACTGCGGCATCGCTCCACAAATTAACCAATCTCGGCTTTCTACCACTTCTGGTGGCAGAATCGAGGCTTATGCGAGAGAAATTCGACAATGGCCTGTGAATAACCAGATCTGGTTCGGTGGAGAAGCTATTCCATTGTTTTGGACCACCAACTAGAAATTCCATGATTCCAAAACTCTTTCTAGGGCAATGGCAGCGAGGTTGTAGGACGGCTAGACCGACGACAATCAACGGCGGCGGCAAGGTTACAATGCTGTGTCATTGGTTGGTGGCAGAAGAGGCCGGGGGGGTTAGGGTTTTGGTGATTTGGAAGCCGAGTGGAGAGAGAGACGGAGATAGAGAGGAGAGAGAGTTTTGTGTGATTGTGGCACAAATTATGGGATTGGGGTTTTAAATAGGGGTTTAATGCATCAGAGAGAGGAGTTATGATCCATGATTTTCGGCTACAATTTCTTCTTCTTTTTTATTTTATTTTATATATATTAAGGATTAATCAGAAACAAAACAGTTTATCCATATTAATTAAGGGTGTTATTGGCTTTTTTTGAATGTTAGGATGGAGACTTA
>BPLS01018785.1:0-22127 GCA_019656275.1 Rhododendron kiyosumense
ACACATGGACACGCTCCGGACACACTTGCGTGGCTGTTCAAAACCAAACAGCCCATCTTTTAGTTGTATAGCTTTTATAAGCACATGAAAACTGCAGCAACAACAAATGGGACCCTACAGCGAAGCATCCTACCGACTTCTAAAAGAAATTTACATCCTTCAGATTGTGACATGTTGGTATTGTCTACATTATGAGCTAGTCTTGAAAAAAAAAAGCTTTCAACCATCAAACACAAATCAAGCTCATATACAAGAAATTAACATCCTTCAGATTGTGATAAGTTTGGATTGCATCTCGAGCTAATCTTCAACATCCTGAAGTATATATCCAGAAAAAAAGGTTGCTAGAGGATCATTACATCCTAATTCTTTGGCCACTCAAAGTATGGGCATCTTTTACCCCAGAATACACACATAATGATACCACGTAGAGGATTATGTTCGTGTGAGTGTCATGGACATAATCTCCTCTTTAATAGTGACCAGGTCTCTGTTCAAGCTGAAGGAGCAAAACCGATCCATTTGTTGTAACTGGATAACTACTATAACATGCGAATGCTATATTGCAACAAAAAAAAATAGTACTATAAAAATGGAACACAGTAAGACTCCTCTATTGATTTCCGTGACCATAGCCGATTAAGCCAACCTATGTAACTCATACTTGCTCTCATAATTTTGGTTCAAATAACAGGTGGAGGATTTGGAAGTGGAATCATTGATCTAGGAGGCCTCCAAGTCTATCAGACATCAACCAGCCACTTTTTGGGTATGTTTTTGTTGGAAAAGATGTGGAAGAAAAAAATGTCTCACCTGCTCTAATGAAGCCAATTGACTACACTCTAGTTTGGAGTACTATTGATGGTTCGAATATTTCATAAAGAGAAACACGGCCTCTTTAAACTTTTCTTTTTCTCCTTTTGTCTATTTGCATACAACTTGCCCTAGAATAGAACTACACATTGGAATAGAACTACACGGCGCCCGCAGATATAATTCAGCTCCCATACTCTGCACAAGTTTCCATAAAAGCCAATTGTTTTGCCTTCATGGTCCCCTTCCACCATGACACCACAATTTTGGCTTTTACGATGACTATCCCAATCTTTGGTGTGAAATCGGATACCATTGGATATGCAACCTGAATATCTATTTACATTCACAAGTGGACCGTTGGCTAATGACCACAAATCCTCGGTTGCTTCTGGTGAGCCTTCGTCTCGTAGTTGATTCATCTATAGAACAATGCATGGTAAGCATGTTATTAATATTGATATATGGCACTAATTAATGCATCAGAATATAGTTTGTATCTTACACGTTCTTTAAACCACTTTGGAAATTTCTCTTCTTGTCTCTTGGAGATGTCAAATGCACTTTCATTTGCTAGTATACTTTTGTGCTCCCTATTAACAAACATATACATAAAAGTGATGGTTAAAAAAGATAGAACGCTAAATATAACTATGACTAAAAACCAAATTAAGTATTAACATACTCTAGATATTGTTCCAATTCAAGACTATTATTCAAGACAAACCAATGAGCCTTATCTATTTCCTCCTGCATCACATTACTTGCCCTCGTCATTTTGGCAAAAGGACGAATATTTTGGTTGAAGACAGCTAACCCCGTTCCACGGTCACCACCATCAACATTTCGTTCAGGCCGATTGAAAGCTGTTTCCATATTACCGAGATACATCGAACAAAAAGTAAGACACTCTTTGACAATGTAAGCCTCAGAAATGGAACCTTCAGGATAGGCTCGATTGGTGACAAATCCCTTTAAGGTACCAAGAAGCCTGTTTAACAAATAATTTCATATTATTAAACCTACATTATGTTAATATCATCTATTTAAATTTATGCTAAAAATTACCTTTCAATTGGATACATCCATCGATATTGCACTGGCCCTCCGAGCATGGCCTCATGAGGCAAGTGAATAGCAAGATGAACCATGACATCAAAGAATGCCGGAGGGAAAATCTTTTCCATCTTGCATAATATGAGCACTATCCGATCTTGTAGTTTCTCCAAATCCTCAACTCGCAGTGTTTTTGAACATATCTCTTGAAAAAAATTCCCCAACTCTGTTAAGGTGATACATATGTCTTTCGGAAGGTAGCCACCCATCCCAATGGGAAGAAGTCGTTGCAAAAGTACATGGCAGTCATGACTTTTCAAGCCCGTTAACTTATCTCCTTTTGTACTCACACATCTTGATATGTTTGCAGCATAACCATCGGGATACTTAATTGACTTTAAGAACTCATAAAATCTATGTCTCTCCTCTGAAGATAAAGTGTATGATGCTGGGGGCTTTTCGAAGGACCCATCTGCACGCCTTTTTAAATGCAGTTCTAGCCTTATTCTCAAATCCTCTAAATCCTGACGTGCTTTTTCTGTGTCCTTGTTCTTCCCATCTATGCTTAATAGTATTCCAAGCAAAGCTTCACATATATTTTTCTCTATATGCATCACATCAAGGTTGTGTCGCAGCAAGAGTTTCTCCCAATAAGGAAGCTCAAAAAAAATGCTTTTCTTGGTCCAATTTAATATTGGATCTCCTCTTTTCCTTTTGTTGCTTGGATGCTTGCCAAATGGTTTGTATGTCCCCTTGCTCATTTGCTCCAATATTTGTGCACCCGTTAAGTCCATAGGCCTCTCCCGATGGTCCACCTTACCATCAAAGAGGCGACTCCTTCGCCAAGGATGGTCTTTAGGTAGCCATCGGCGAGCTCCCACATAACCTAACTTACTTCTCAACCTTTGCGATGATGCATGTTCGTTACAAATTGGGCAAGCCAAGTAACCCTTAGTAGTCCACCCGGACAAATTACCATATGCAGGGAAATCGTTGATGGTCCACATAACAGCTACATGCATTCGAAAAGTTTGTTTAGTTGAGGCATCATAGGTGACTGCGCCACGTTCCCATAACTCCTTCAATTCATCAATTAATGGCCTTAAGTAAACATCAATATCTCTCCCCGGTGCAATTGGTCCAGGAATAAGCAATGACATTATAGAGTAAGGTTGTTTCATACATTTCCATGGAGGAAGGTTGTAAGGCATGACAATCACAGGCCATAAGCTGTAGGAGTTGCTCATGTTACCAAAGGGATTGAATCCATCAGTAGCTAGTCCTAACCTCACATTTCGAGCATCTCGAGCAAACTCAGGATAATGTCGATCAAAGTGCTTCCATGCCTTACCATCAGCCGGATGCCTTAATACTCCATTGTTAACTCGTTTCTCCTTATGCCACCTCATATCTGTACAAGTTTTGCTCAACATATAAAACCTCTGCAACCTAGGGGTCAACGGAAAATATCTTAAGATCTTATGAGGAATATTTTTTCCCTTGCCATCATTTGGCTTGTATCTAGGCTCCTCACAAACAGGACACTTTTCAAGATCAGCATTCTCCTTCCAAAAAAGTGCACAATCATTCTTACATGCATGAATGGGCACATAGCCCAAGCCTAAGTCACGTAAGAACTTCTTTGCTTCATAAATGTTTTCCGGAATGTCTTGATCACTTGTAGGTAGGAGTTCCTTCAATAACCCCAACAACGCATCAAAGGACTTGTTACTCCATTTATTCAACACCTTAACATGAAGTAGCTTAATGACAAATGAGAGTAAAGTAAACTTGCATCCGGGGTATAACTCTCGATGGGCATCCTTCATTAATTTATCAAAGTTGCGCACATTCTCCATCTCAACATTGTCAGGCAACTCATCTAGTTCCTCATCATTCATGATTGCTGCTACATAGTAATCATTAACTAAGCGTTCCAGGTCATCTTGATTCTCATGTTCATCTGCTACCACTCCACCCCTAACACTTTCTCCACTAGGCTGACGGCTTTCGTTCGACACAAATTGTTGATTCATAGGTATAGTTTCCCCATGGTGGACCCAAGTCTTGTAAGAAGGAGCTATCCCATTTTGTATCAGGTGAAACGCAACAACAATACTAAAATGGCGTTCCACATTCATGCATTTTAAACATGGGCAACAAATCTGATCATCGGAACCCAAATTTGTGACTGCAAAGTCAACAAATGAATTTACCCCATCTCGGTACTCTTTGCTCAGTCTATTCTTAATTGTCATCCAACTCTTGTCCATATTTTTTCACCTAAAATGTCGAGAATAATACAACCACCCCGTCATAAAAACATTTCGACCAAAATTAGGTGCAGGAATTACACTACACATGCATGCTGAAATAATTAGGAGCCTTGAATTAAAATGAAACATTTATTAGCAAAGATCATAGCACATGAGCATAAGAGGAGAATGAAAAGAAGCTTTGATGTCAAACAAAGAAGAATAATTCCACTAAAAATAGTCAATGCAATAAACAAGTTGTTGCCAAGCCAATGTTTATCTGATATTCTCCATGATGACCTACTTGCTAAAGGTTTTTGGTTTACATGGTCTAACAAGCGAGGAGGCTCAGGTGATAATAAGAGTAGGATTGATAGGGTGTTCTCTAATACTCACTGGTTGGTTTCCTTCCCCACTAATGAGGCTACTTTCCTACATTGATCTGAGCCAAGGGCTAAAAGGAAAATGTACCGATTGGGTCATGGTAGCAAACACACAGAACTTCACTCGATAGAACTTAGCTACCAAGATGGACTAGCACCACAAAGCTGCCAATCTACTTTGATTAGAGGCTATAGCAGATAGCAGCTGCCAAGACATAAAATACAAAACAGCAGAACAGCAAATTGCAGCAGATTGCATCAGTAATGTAACACCAGCAGCCATAACAACCACACAGCAAATAGCAGTAAGAACTTGGGACACCCCCCTAAGGATAGGTGAATACAATGAATTAAAAGTGAGAACATACTCAATTAAGAGTATTAAGAGTATCTTGTAAGGCATTCAATGGTGGAATGTCATTTTATTAGTAGGTTTACCAACTTTAGGTAAATTGTTTTGTGTCGATGGGGCTCAATTGCACCCGGCGAATTTTTACCTTAAAGTTGTAATTTCATTTTCATTCACGAATAAGTCCTGTAGAGTCCTCTTTATAAGGACGCGTCTTCCTTTGTTTTAGACAGGTTTTATTTTGGTTTTGCCCTCTCTCTGTAAAAACCATATCTGCCTCCCTCCTCCTCTTCCATTGTAATATTTGCAGTCTCTTTCCCTCCAATAAAAGGTTAGCGTTCTGATCGATCCTTTATATTGCATATTGTTTTCTGCAATCATCTTTGGTATCAGAGCCATTATGGCTTAAGATTGCGTGTTAGTACAAGCATAAGTCATGATATCATGAGCAGAGCCTTTCATAATAAAAATGTTTTAAATTTGCAAAATCAAAAATTTTGAATGTAAGATAACATTCATGGTAGTGGGACGTCACCCAAGTCGCGTTCGGATTTGTCTGGCCGTGAGGACCCGGGAAGGGTGATTTGGCCTATTGCTCCGGTAAACCGTTGACAGACGTGCTATCAGGAATGTTCTCTTTCATTTAAAAAAAAAAAAAAAAAAAGGCTGGATTATGATATTATTGGTTTATGTGAGTACTAACACAATCATCTCATAATGAGAAGATTTTTTAGATCGGATGATAACTCAATAAAAAATTCCGAATTAGTGGAATATGCCAATGTGCAAGAACAATTGAACCACTGGACAATACCTCCAGTGCGCCCATCAACTATCTATGGGCATGGAATGTTTCAATTTAGGAGTTCCATGGCAATAAAAACCGTGGAAAGAACAGAGAGCTTAGAGCTCAATGATAAAATAATAAATCTCTTAGATCGTAGAGATTTACTTGCTCACATGAATAATTACAAATATGTTCATATTGGTTTAGTGCAAGTTGCTCTTAAACCTTTAACACTTCTTGGTATGGACACTTGTTTGCAAGTTACCTTGCGGGATGGCAGGTGTAATAATTGGCGACAATCAATAATCGGGGCTGTTGAGACTAGTTTGAGTCATGGTCCTGTATATTTTAATGTTTATCCTGATTTTTCTATATCTCTTACTGATAGAAATATAGGAGAAGCTTTGAATTGTAGAATCCAAACTAGGGGATATGATTTCTTACCTGGATCTGAGGTAATTGCGGTGATTTATAGAATTTACTATAAAGTCATGAATACTATGAAGCCCAGGGTACGAATTATGCGTCCGGCTGATCAAACTGTTTTGATTGAGTCTAATATGTTGACATCCAATATTGCAACCAATAGGTTGATTAATTGGGAAGAAATTACTTTCCCTGATAATTGGACCATAACTAATGCTGTTCCACCTAGACCAATTGCCAATAGAATTGAACATATTATTCAAGAAGATGATGGAACAGTTGTATTGAATTTTAGAAGTAATCTACCGGATAGGTTACTCAGGAGCAGAAGCTCTAGGAATAGTCTCCCAACTACCCAGGTGCCATATAGGGTTAGTATTCCAAATACTAGTAGGCACTCGACCTCAGAAATACCTGAGTCAATTCATCCAAGGGATGATAATTTGATTGGAATAAGAATATCTGACAACCAAATACCACATGGAGTATATACACATCCTAATAATGAACATAAGGATGAATCACCATCTGCCAGTGAAATGGCCTGGACTATTAATAATGATGATAGGACCTGAACAGAGAAAAGAAATTAATAAAGAATTTCAACAACCCAAGTACCAAGAATTTAGGGCATGGTACTTCAAAAAATATAATGCTGATCAATTACAAAAATTCAAGGAAGAATTTTATGATTGGCTTGAGAAAAATAATAAGATCGTTCCATTTACCCAATGGTTTTATGGAAAGTATTGGATAGAGATTGATAAATCCATAAATGTAATACAAGATTATCATAGGAATTGGAGGTCTATGGCAGGTAATGTCATTAGTGTTGTTCATCCTCCAACAGTACCGTTGTCAATAGAGGGCAACTCTGAAAATGAACCACCTTTGGAAACAGCTGCTTTTGTTAAACCTACAAATACAGATCCAAATGGAAAGGTTTATAAATAGAATAATCATACTAATGTTTGTCTAAACACAATTGGAAACCAGTTGATTCGTATGGAAGAGCAAATCGCTCAAACTAGAGAAGATATTAGAAATATACCTTCCAAGGCGGAGAAAAAAGAGGATGAAATTTCACCCTCAAATATCCGACCACCAATACCAATAACAGGATTTAATCTTACAGATCCTAGTAAAAATACTGAACTAATTAAAGAGTTACAAAAAAGATTTAAGGGTCTAACTCTTAACATTATAACAGAAGGCGAAGAAATATCCGATCAAGAAGTAATAGATTTGGAAAACTCTTTTGCTCAATCTCAAATTGAGACTATTAATAAAATACAATACCCTAAGAAATTCCCTTACGGTGGAGCTGATAGATATTACTATCCAAGACCTACTCCTCAAGACTTGTTATATGAAGAATCTGGATATCAAAAACAGATGTCTTATAGTGGTAGAACCATCTATGAATGGAACATAGATGGAATGACTGAATATCAAATTTTTGGAGTCGCACATCAAATGATGATGTATAGTACAATATGTGCTAATAATAAAAATGAGGATAAAGAAGTTGCTGGGTGGATCACAGTTGGATTCACTGGTATGCTCAAAGGTTGGTGGGACAATGTCCTAGCTGATAACCAGCGGCAAGAAATATTAAATGCCGTAAAACCAAATGAAACTGGTGGTATGAAGCAAGATGCTGTTTATACCCTCATTCAATCCATAATATTACATTTTATTGGTCATTGGGATAACCAAAGAGAAAGAAGTAGAGAATTACTTCAAAATCTTAAATGTCCAACGTTAACTCATTTTCGTTGGTATAGAGATGTGTTTCTAGCAAAAGTAATGCAAAGACATGATGCTAATAGTGAGCATTGGAAGTCTAAATTTGTAGATGGCTTACCCTACTTCTTTGCAAAAAAAATAAGGAAAAAATTAAGAGACCAAAATAATGGTCTAACTATTGATTATAATAGATACACTTATGGCCAATTAATAGCCATAATCATACAAGAAGGATTAACTTTATGTAATGATATAAAGTTGCATAACCAATTGAAAAAACAAAACCTAACTGGGAAACAAGAGTTAGGACAATTTTGTGATCAATTTGGGTATGATATACCTCAATATTCAAAACCCCATAAGAAGAAGAGTAGTAACAAGACTACTCGGAAATATTCCAAAAAGAAATTTGGAAAGAAGAAACATAAAGATAAAGATAAAGATGAACCATCAAGTTCAAAGAATACTTCTACCAAGAAGAAGAAAAATAAAGATAAAAAGGAAATTACTGCGAAATGTTTTAAATGCGGTAAAATTGGCCACTATGCCAATAAGTGTAAAACTAAGAAGAAATTGGAAGAACTCCAGTTGGACGAAGAGTTAAAACAGACTCTTCATAAGCTTTTACTTGATTCTAGTGATTCTGAATCCGAGGATCAGGTAAATGATCTTTCTGAGGATCAGAACACTTCCTCTTCCTCAGAAGAAGATATTACTAATAATTGCAGTTGCAATGATATTGAATGTTCAACTTCCGATAATTATTGGAAGGCGATAGTTGAGATGAATGGTCTCAGTATAAATGTACTAACTGAAAAACAACAAGGTCTTCTTGAAATTATTGATCAAATTGAAGATCCTCAACTAAAAATGAAAATAATAGAAACTTGCATATCTTCTATGAAAGAAGAAGAGGAAGAAAGACCTTATCTTCCTAAGGAAAATTACAGCTTGAAAACTGTCCTTGATCGATTAGAACAGGTTGATAATACTAAACCTGTTACTATTCCTGAATTGAAAGGAGAAATAAATACCTTGAAGGCAGAAATTAAGTTATTAAACACTTTTAAGAATAAAGCTGCCCAGGAATTTTATGACATGAAGACAAGACTGGTTGTCTTAGAAAATAAAGGTGAATCAAGCAAGGTTGATGATTTGGCCTATTTGAATTCAATTAATAAAATTGTTTACCAAAAATGGCACATAAAAGTCAATCTGGTAATTCACAAAGAATATACAATCAACAATATAATTGCTTTGGTTGATAGTGGTGCAGATATGAATTGCATCCAAGAAGGAATTATTCCAACACAATATTTTGAGAAGACTTCTCAAAGCCTCACTAATGCTAGTGGAGCGAAAATGATGATTAAATACAAACTTAATAATGTTTACATTTGTAACAAAGGAGTTTGTCTTGAGACAACGTTTCTTTGTATTAGAAATCTTCAACAGGAGTTAATACTTGGTACTCCTTTTCTTTCAATGTTGCTGCCAATGAAGACCAGCACTGCAGGTATAACTGCTCAGGTAGAAGATCACGAAATATTTTTCGAATTTGTATCTCCACCTGTATATAAAGAAATAAAGATACTATAGGCATTTGAGTTTTGTGTCTCACAAAAAATTCATTAGTTTGCTTAGAATTACCACAAATGTGTAGTAGGGGTGAGCAAAATATGAGCAAACAGACCAGCCAGGTCCGAACCGAGTTCCCACGGTAGCATTATAGAACCAGCGTAAACCAGCGATCCAACCGAATAAATTACAAAAATAATAGTAACTCCACATAGCAATCACATAGTTGATTCTTAAGATTACAAGGATAAGGTCTTCCAGTTAGATTATCCTATATTGATATAACTTCTTAGATGTCCTTCTCCCTCCCTCCCTCCCTCCCTCTAACCTAGTATGTCTAATAGATTGAGAACGAAGGCAGTCAGTGGAATCTCAAATGGTGAGGGTTTATCCCCTCCGGTCATATCACTGTCATAAGAAGAGAAGTCATTCCTGTGATAGCTATAGCAGCATGATATCCCTTTCTCTCAAAATGTTTTCGTGGTTTCTAAGATCTGCCATTTTTTCCTCCACTCCTCTCTTTCAGATCTATGTTCGAACAAGATATGTGTGGTGCTGGTTCAAAAAATGATCTATTGACCAACTTTGACTGATAGACGGCAACTTCGTGGTTGAGTTCAAAGTAAAGACAGGTCAATAATGGGTGGAGAATTTAGAAACCTATTAGTTCATATTTGGGTGACGGGTCCAAGTCAAACATGACTCGGATTGACCTGTGCACACCCTTAATGTATGAAATCCCAAATCTGGTTATCGTGTGATTTTGGGACTATAGAAATAGACTGCCATATCCGAACAGTTGTATGTAGATTTTTGTGAGCTTAAACCATGAAGTTATGCAAGTAGCCATGAGCCAACGCGGCAACGCCCATCCATACATCCATCACCTTAAGCCAACGGTCACGAGTTTTAGATCTACATTTTATCAGTTGTAGATAACTAATTCTTTGCTTTAAAATCTCTTCATATAAACCTACGATATGCTACATAAAGTGAAAGTGTAATGAGAAACAAACTCAATTTAATTCTAGCAAATTACAAATAACAAGCGTCCTGTTTCTTACTCTTTACAACATCATTACTACTGAAGAATTCAAAATGACCCTGTCGTGTTAAATTCAATGACCAATTTTCCCAATTATGTAACTAGTGAAGCACCAAATATTTAGAAGCGAGAACTAAAGGCAATGCTAGAATATGTATAACACAACCGCAAGCTAAACATGGAGATCTCTTTTGTGATCAAAGAACTGAAATGGAGTATAGTGTGCCAAGGACAAAGCTAGAATAATCTGTTAAGGAGAAACCAACAAGTCTATACAATATAAAAAAGTCCACTGGTGCACTTATGCATAATACAAAAGGCACTTATTAATATTTAATTAGGCTATGACAATAGAATACCACCATATATTATTTTATTTCCTAAATACCTGGTAACACCTTTCTTTTTAAAGTAAGAATCAACTTTTGATTCCTTTTTCAATTATATTTTGGAGAAGTGTGAATGATTAGTTATATAGATTCCATAGCAATACTTTATAATTCTAAATGCTAGTGATATAAATATTTACCCATTTGGATTCACGCATTCCGACTAGATAGCAGAAAACTAAAAAATTATTCTAAAATTATTTAAAAAGGGGAATTATAATATTAAACTCCCTCTAAGTTTCAGCAATTAGTACTAAAA
The DNA here is from genome assembly GCA_019656275.1 of Rhododendron kiyosumense. Classification (NCBI taxonomy): domain Eukaryota; kingdom Viridiplantae; phylum Streptophyta; class Magnoliopsida; order Ericales; family Ericaceae; genus Rhododendron; species Rhododendron kiyosumense. Next base: position 11,090 of record BPLS01018785.1, read on the forward strand.
TATAGGGAAGATTTCAAAAGTGAGGAAAGTACAAAAGATTGGTATACGTACATATTTTTTTATACCATCTTGCAATCAACATTGATAACAGGGGTTCAACGTAATGAATGACGTGTCTGTTTGCAGATTAAAAAAAAAAACCCAAGGACCAAAGCCTATTAGAACACCGCCATACTACAAAAGCAGCCAAAGACCAGATATCTTACCAAGAGTGGCCCTCATTGTTCTAAAATTTCAGAAATAAGTAATTAATTTCACCCACATTTAACCTCGTTCTTCCAAAATAAATGGTCAGCTGAAACCCATACTGAAAACGAAATCTTCAAGATTGAACATCTCAAATAAAACAGATACATTTGATTTTGACTAAAGTGAGGATACCTAAGCTTCCGATTCAAACTTTAAATCTACAAAATCGAATTAAAAACTCACATGCAAAATAAAAAAATCCATAAAATCAAGAGATTGGAGAGTGGAGGAATACCAGAAATCACAGAGTATGGTGGTGGTGCTGGCGAGTTCCGGCTGGCGTGGAAGAGGGCGGAGATAAAGTGTGCTGCCTTTTCATGGAGATAGAATCAAAAAAAAAAATTGCTTAGCTAGATGAAGTCAAGAGAGAGATCGAGAGTGCGTGAAAAAACATATACAGAAGCGTTCTGTGAGCAAGAGAGAGAACAATAGGGTGAGATACTGAGAGGGCCAGAAAATGACCTGCTCTGATCGGAGCGACGGCCGCCGGTTGGTGGGCTGGTGGAAGTCTTCTGCGGGAGCGTGGCTCTGCGGGAATCGCCGCAGGAGTGGAGATTGGGAGGAGTAAAGTGGAGACCGGACAGAGGGAAAAGAGGAAAGTTAATTAGGGCTGGGTTTTCCTGACAAGTAAAACGACTGTCGTTTTGCTTGAAAAAAATTTCTTTTCACTTTTTGACAGCCCGCCTAAATTAGCTAGAGCCCGGGAGCGCGAAAATTGGGATTTTTCGGTGACAATTTTATATTTGTCACTGAAATTTGTTTTCAATGACAAATATTTTGTCACTAAATGATCTTTCAGTGACAACTTCATATTTGTCACCGAAATTTGTCTTCAGTGACAAATATTTTGTCACTGAATCTCTTCATTATTTACCCTGGCCACCCAAAGGTTTTCGGTGACTTGCAGTAAAATTATTTGTCACTGTTGAGTATATTCAGTGTCAACACCAATTTTTTGTCACTGAAGGGTGTCAAAGGGTGTCACCGATGGTGTTTTTTGTTGTAGTGACAGTCTCGCAGCGACACAAATTCAACATCAGATACAACTTAAATCTAGAACTGTAATCTGATGCAACCATTCTAACTCGCTCCAGCTAATTAGAGTCCACACTAGAAGCAGATAAAAGTCTAGTGGGACACCCACTCCCACAGGTGCGAATAGGTTAAGAAACCATAGGATGAAGTACTGTATGATACACGGATACAGTGTCGGAAATAACAGGCATTGAGGCAAATGTCCAAGCACATTTTGGCTTTCCCATTGACAGAGTGGAACTATCTGTTGTGTTGTTACAGCTCATTTTACGCAATATTGACTACGAAGGGCTAGGAACTCTTGTACATTTACAAGGACCGTACAACAAACTCCGAAGAAGGTTTTTTTTTTTGATCAGCGAAGAATCTAAAGGTTAGTTAGCATAAGAACCAGCCAACCATAAGAAAGAGCCATTTCCAGATGGTGTATTGTTGCACCGCATCCATGGTCCAACAAACATAGGGTAAAAAAACTAAGGATGTTTAACGAGAACAACTCCAAATACATTAAATGTTCTCTCCCCTGCCGGAATCGGAAAGGTCACGACCTTGGACTTTTCCCGGCGTTTTTGTAAACGTTGGTAAATCTCTGCCGGAATCGTAAAAAGTCGCTGGCCTTGGACTTTTCTTGGGGTTTTTGTAAACGCCAACAATAGTAATAAAAACGCCGGCGAACATTACTAGCGTTTCAAATGCCGGGAACTATTCCCGACATCAGCAGTCGCGGCATTCACTAAAAACGCCAGGAAGACTTTTGCCGGCGTTTATGAAAAGCTGGGTAAGCCTAGATATCTTGTAGTGGACTATCCCCTTTCCCCGTTTTTAATAAAATTCATTTTTGCCGATCAAAATAAAATAAAATCTGGTAGACTTTTTTTTTTTTTTTTTATCGGCAAAAATCTGGTAGACTGTTGCAACCACTAACAGAATATTTTGTTCAATGCACAAAGGCAAGGAACACTGAGAACATTTGGGAATGTGTGATGAATGATTACGTTACAAAGATTGGTGTTTATGGAATGGGGGGCGTTGGCAAAACAACCACCATGAAGTACATTCACAATCAGCCCTTGAAAGAAAAAGGCAAGTTTGATTATGTGTATTGGATCACTATATCTAAAGCATTCGATATTACAAAGCTACGGAGCGAAATAGCTAAGGTTTTGGATCTTCTTCTTAGGGAGGATGAGGAAGTGACAAAAAGAGTTGCAAAATTACATGAAGGTGCTCGACTGACAGAAAAAGTACGTCCTTATCTTAGATGATGTATGGGAGCCATTTGATTTAGACAGCGTGGGTATTCTGGAACCGAAGAGATATAACGGGTGTAAACTTGTGCTAACTACACGATCGTCAGAAGTGTGTAGAAGGATGAAGTGTACACCTGTAAGAGTGGGTCTTTTCACAGAGGAGGAAGCACTAACTCTATTTCTTACCAAGGCCGTTGGACATGACACGGTGCTTACTCCAGAACTGGAAGAAATTGCAGCAAAAATTGCCAAAGAATGTCCTTGTCTGCCGCTTGCAATTGTTACTATAGCTGGAAGTTTGCGGGGATTGGAAGGAACCCGTGATTGGAGAAATGCACTAAATGAATTGATCAGCTTGACGAAAGACGCTTGTGATGTTGTAAGTAAGGTTTTTGAGCAACTAAAATTTAGTTATAGTCGCCTAGGAAATAAGGTGCTCTAGGATTGTTTCTTGTATTGTTCCTTGTATCCTGAAGGCCGTTTCATCCCTGTGAATGAGCTGATAGATTATTGGATTGCGGAGGAATTAATCGCTGATATGGACTATGTAGAAGCACAATTGGACAAGGGTCACGCTGTATTGGGAAAACTAACAAGTAGTTGCTTATTGGAGAGCGTTCCCAACATACACGGGATGATGGGATACATTAGGGTGCATGATTTGATCAGAGATATGGCTCTCAGAATAACAGCAAGTAGTCCTCGATCCATGGTAAAAGCTGGCGAGAGAATAAAAAGCGTACCATATGAACAATGGTCTCAGGATCTTAAGAGGATTTCCTTCATGGATATTTTGATAAGTGAACTTCCAATTACACCACCTATCTGTCCTTGGCTTAGGCCATCCACAGTGGTATCATCAAAAGTCAATTGTTCTTAAAGTTAACAATGTTGGTGTAAAAGATGGCTCACAATGGTATAATCAAACTTAGCAACATCCTTAGAAATAATCAAATTTTGAGCTTTGAATAACCAAAATTAGCAACCTTTTTCAATAATCAAAATTTGTGGACTCCACACCGCATAAGTTAACTAGTTCCAAAATTGATACACGCTTGTTTCAATTAGTATTTTTTTCTTCTCTTCTTCGTCTTCTCTATATCTTCTTCACTTCACCTACAAATTATTTCTCTTTCTTTTCCTCAAAAAGTGAAGCTCATATCTCTTGATCATCTACAATCCAACCCATCATCGTTGGATTAAGGTATTTCACTCTTCTTTTCCGTTTCTATTCCCCCCCCCCCCCAAAAGAAAAAAAAATATCATAATAGGAAGGAAGAAAGTAACCGATTTTTCCCCAAAATTAAAAGAGGGAATCGATATATGTTTGCAAAAAAAAAAAAACGTAAATGAAGGAAAGTGAATAGGAGGAAACAGAGGGGGAGAGATAGTGAAATTGTAGTGGACCCTTATTTTGGTTATGGACTAGAAGTGACCATTGTGAAGCTCAACATTGTTAAGCTTAGCAACCTCTTAAGTGAATAATCAAAAGTTGATGTGTCAACTTTTAATTATCCTTTTTTAATTATACCATTGTGGATGGCCTTACCACCATACTTTCGAATCGCCGCTATAGGTCAATATTTGAAGTGATTCCGAATTCTTCCTTCACCAATATGCCTTGTCTTAAGGTATTGGATTTGTCCTGGAGCAATATAACGTCACTGCCAGAGTCTATCTCCAACTTGGAGAATTTAAATGTATTAATACTGGATAAATTTGACATCCCACTTTTTCGGCTAAATAAAATTAATCATATTTTTGACACAAATAACTCAATTATTTTATTTTAATTTTTCAAACTTCTTGCTAATAAAAAGAAGAAGAAGAATAATGTTAGGTCGATTGTGTAATTAGACTAGATAAGTTTTAAGTTTGAACGTGGACAATTTATTAGGGTGAGGAAATATTTGAGAAGTATGATTATTATTTCTTTTCTCATTACCGAAGATACCGAGAGCGAGAGAGAGCTGCGGCAGTAGACTGGGGTCAGAGCACTTCTCCTTTGGTACATGGATTTTCTTATTACTTGATCTTTAGTATAGATGTACATGTGTGTCTATGTATACTCATTAAAATATGTATTATTTGGATTTGGGTTCATAGAAGCAGGAGGTAGGTTAATTTGTGCGTGGTAATGGGGTATGATTTTGGTGTCAACCAAGTTAAGGTTTATGGGTTCATCAAATTAATTATTGGTATTGGTATTCTTTTATTCAGATTAGTAAAGAACGCGAGCTTTGCATTTTGTGTCCCATCGTTTCGATCGCGGTGAGTGGTTAAGCATATGTGATCCCTTCTTTTGGAATCCTCTTGAGCCAATCTATTCTTGACAATTCGTTATTCGTTGTGATCCGATGATTATATTCTTATCCGTTGCTCTCATAATTATTGACAATTGGTGTACCCTTTGCATACAAGGTTAATTGAGAATATCTGTGATTGATCGATTGCCCTTACTTTTATTGTCATCGATTTTTTGACTCCATGATATTATTGTGACGATGCAACGACATGGGAAATAATCCTGGCCGGTCAGGTGACTCCAGGTCGCCGTTGTTAATATGTGTTGGGACCATGGATTATGTTTATATTTGTGAAAGTTCAAGAGAAAGACCTATGAAATATCGCAGTAACTTTGGCCTCAAGGGAAAAGATTTGTGAAATGCCCTATGACTCTAGTGCTCAACAGATAGGGAAAAGAGTTGTGAAATACCTTGTGAGCCTATTCCGGATCGGCTTAGGGAAAAGGTCTCATCCGTCATCCTATGGTGACTCTAAGTACGGTGTTGGATCCAACGGGCAAAGCCTTGAGAAAATATTTGGCATTTGAAAATTGGTAATTATGGTTCCCACTCTGGTTTATACTTCCATTATTGTTGTTCATTGTTCGGATTTATTGGACTCATTGTTTGGTATAATTATTGTGGTGATTCGATTATTGTTGTTGCTATTCGTTAATCCGTTATTCATCTTGTGGATACTATTTGTTGCGCTGTTGATCTCTTTGTTCAATATTAGGTTTGTTGATAGTATTCGTTGAACCATCGACCTCTATTATTAATTTGATTCCACTTCTTTTTAACCCTCAGTTATTGTTCATTTATACGTATGTCATTTTGTATTATTACCCTTAGCATGCTTGACTACTCACTGAGCTCGTCAGTTGACGGATTTATTCCACTTTTTTTTTTCCAGGTTAGTTCATGGAACATTGTTGTGGACTCTGTGTCATTGTTGGGACCTTCTGTTTGGACCTCTAGGGCGTGTGTATTTTTATTTCTTTTATCGTGTCAAACTGCTTCCGCACTTTATTTATTACCTTCTGCACTTTTATTAAATGACAGTTCATTGTTGCGTTTAGAGATCGGAAAATATAAGATATTGTGTCATTTGCTTAAGGAAACTATTGGTTTGGAGTCGCGCATTTTATTGTAATAAAATATCCAGTCTTTTTTAATAGTTCGAGTTGTTAAAAATATTTTTAATTAGACTTTGTGTCCCATGATTGCTTCATGGTGCATGGCCGGTCATGCTCCCGGATTTGGCGCGTGACAATAAATGTAAGGAATTAAAGTATGTGCCATCACTGGAGACACTAAAGGCTCTAAAAAAGTTTGTACTAACTTATAGCAAATTCAAGAATTACCGGAAGGTATAGAAGAATTGGTTAATCTCAGAAAACTTGACCTCTCACACAATTTTTCAATACAAAGGACATCTTTCCCTAGCTGGAAGTTACGCAAGCTCTCAAAACTCCGATACCTAAGAATTGACTGGACAGAAGTACAAATGTCAGTAGAAGATCTCATGTGCTTGAGTCAATTTAAAGTTGTCATTGTCCATTTTCACAATGTACAGGAGCTTACCAGATATGCGATATCTCAGCAGTTCCAAGGGTTGCAGAAGTACTGTCATATAGTGGGACAACGTCTTTCGTTCGAAAGAGATCTGGGAAAAGAGTTCAGTTTTATTTTCAAATCTGTACATTTTGGAAGTGGAGTAGATCTACCAGTGCTCCCCGCAGACATAGAGTCCTTTGGGCTTGATGGATTCCACGATCCCATTAGCTTATCAGCTACTCCATGGTTCAAAGATGCCAAAGATTTACGTAAATGTGTAGTCAAATGTTGTAACGGGTTCGAATCCATCTTTTCGTCATCTACCTTTACAGAAGATGGCTAGATCTCTCTAGGAACTGTCGAGTCATTTGATTTGAAAGAGTTACCCAAATTAATTTAGGGCACTCTTTGAGGGGATTGCCCAACCACATAGCATTTACTTCAACCTAAAAGAGTTGTCCTTTAGTGGATGTGACGCTTTGAAGAATATTTTACCTGTCTAATTATTGCAAAACTTCCCAAACCTGGAGAGTCTTAGGGTGGAGAGGTGTGAGAATGTGGAGGATATAATAGTCGAAATAGCAGAGACGAGTGATCGGAGCAATCATCAAGATTATAGCAACTCAATCAGTCTCCCAAAACTCGAGTGCTTAACTCTAGTTAACCTACCAAGACTGAAGAACATATATAATGGCGTGATGGTGTGTCCATCTATAGCAGAAGTTGAGATTTACATCTGCTCGATGGTAAGGAGATTGCCTCTATCTTTTGCTGCATATGGATGGCAAGCAAGCAACAACACGAATCGGCCTCATCCATATTTCTGCACAAAAAGAATGCTGGGAGTCGTTGGAAGGGGATGATCCCGTCACCAAAACCATTCTTCAGACTTATGTAGGTAAATATCATATCATTATGTCGTGTCTGATTTGAAAGTAGTTGCAAAATATTCAATTCCAAGTGGTGTGGCCCTAATACCTGCATTATTGTAGTGCCACCCCCCCAACCCCCGCAAGCTCTTTGTGTTGTGTTTAACCCAAATAGGGCTGGCATGATACTTGCAACTTTCCTTAAGAAAATACAAGTAGTTGATTCGTGCAATACATGAGACTTTTTTTCATAAGGTAATAGTACCACTTGTTTTTATGTAAAATTGCTGGTAGTGTTAGAGACAAATCATATATACATATATACATTTATAATGGACATTTGAACACACACACACACACATAAAATTCCTTATTCTTTTTAATATATGCAATTACAAATTAGTACATCACAAAAAGGATTATTGATTGAAAATGTAATGATGAAAAACTAAACTTTAAGTAGTAAAAGGTGCTCGGTTACATGTATATTATAGATTCGATTGCTTGAGTTGTTAGATAACGTGAACATATGTATATAGAATGTAATTTCCAAAGCTTGGTTCAATCACTGAAAGATATTGAATAGAGCATGGTCTTTGTCACACTCCAAAAATGAGAAGTGACCGGCCGTGAATCATGAGGCTAATCCATGGAACACGCAGCCTGAATAAATTAAAGTAACCGAAAATCAAATGATCGCTTTTTCATTATTAATCAAATCAAAAGCCAAATATGTCTCATCATAAACATGGGGCACAACCATCCCATGAACCAAACAATATCCAATAATCCAACAATAATTACAAGAATTTGTTATCTGACAATTGTTTCAAATGCAGAAGCGAATTTTAAAATAAAACTAGAATGAGACACCCTAAGGAGGTCCCAAAAGAAAATCCCCGAGATGCCGCCAGAGTCCTTCCCTAACTCCCCAACTTGCCTGAAAACGAAGTTGGAATAAATCCGTCAGCTGACGAGCTCAGTGAATAGCAAGTATGTATAATAAATAAAGTTGAAAGCGGGGATTAAAATTGTCACGACCCAACTCCAATACGGGTCACGTGACCGGCCGGTGACGGAATCACCAAGGCCTCCAACACTCTTACCATTCAGAGCATACTAAATAACATATAAAGAGAAACAGCGGAAACGTCTAATCATACAACTCCAGAGTGTCTATCCAACATTGCTAAGCATAATTTACAATACCACTTGTCTCAAAACTATACAATGCTCTTGTTCTTTTTTTACAGACATGCTATTTACAACAGCTAACCAAACGACGCATACGGCCCCTAACCTGCTATTTACAATAACCTGGAAAATTAGAAAAGGTTTTCATAAGCCGAAGCTCGGGTGAGAAACGTATACCAAAATTACAAGTTTGACCATGGAAATACCTCAATAAAACAGTTCAAGAATCAAGCAACATTTCAAGTATTCTCATCAAATTTTTCAATAACTTGCATTTAAATCCATAAATTCAATTCTTTGGTCCAAAGATGGACCCTTTTCTTTTTCCCTTTCATTTTTGCACATTCAAGCGATAATAACATTCAACGGTATTTTTGCCAGTCGGTTGGGGAGCGACCCCATTGAAGAGTGGTAAGATATTGTTACCAGTGATGCCTGGCTGCATCTCCTACCTTATTACTTCATGCCGCTAGTTTCTTTCCACGTCCCCTAGCGCTCGAGACACCGTTCGAATGATTCACATTATCACAAGCATGTACTAACAAGAAGTAAAATTCCAGTTTCCAAAACATATTGCCATGGTCTAAATCAACTGTAACACGAAAGATTTAATAAACAGGCCATCACATGTATTTTATTCAATGTCACCAATTAAATCAAGTAAGAGGATCGAATTCCACACTTTTCAGCAAAAACAAGCAATGGCATTTTATCCCAAAATTCAGAAAAAATACATGTAACCAAGGTATACGCAACTCACCAAAAAGGATGCGCCTAACAGACCTGACACCAAGCTAACCCAGGGCACTGGTACCTATACAAAATGTACCACAGATTACTATTTGTTACAGTTGAACTTAATTTAGTAGTTGACCCGAATTTCTTCTTCATTAGCCGTCGGGTCGGCACAAGTACAGTTTATGAAGAATTGGTGGAGCTCTTAACTAACTTAATCAACTCCTAAATTAGAGTTAAAGACAGTCGAAGAAATAATACCTGCAAACAATTGAATTAAATCATTTTATGGCGGCGAGTTCCGAAGCCGAACTCTTTGCCGGAAGGGGTTTCGCTCGTGTGAAAATTACAATTACAGAAAGGTTTAGGTATGACGAGTGTGAGGAGAGAGTTTTGTATGGTGGAGATTGAGGTGTAAGGAAATGGCCGAGGTTGTGTCGAGATGGCCGGCAGCCATGGTTGCCGTTTCCCAACGATATGTGCATCAAGCGTGTGTGAGTTTTAAGAAATTTTGCTCCAAATCTACTTCCTCTATTATAACAATACACATATCTCTTCCTACTAACTGTAAAATAGGTTAATATGTGAGAAATATTACCTATAGAAACCGTAGAAATCCTCCGGAGAGCAAACAGATTGGTAGGCGGTGTGGAGGTGGATTTTGGTAGGAGGAAGTGTAGACTATTCTCCTTCTATATTTGTTTTTCTCTTTTAAAAAGATAACTACCCATATTGGACACATATATACATGTATATCGGTGGAGTAAAGAAAGAAACAGGTGGAGGTAATTACACCTGTAACTCCGATGCACTACTGCGAGACACGTAGTGCGGTGAGTCAATTGTCACGATTTCAGTCCGTCCGTACGTGTTCAGATTCCAGTCTCCGAAAAATCTCAAAAATTCAACACAAACTAATAATAATTTAAGGGTTATCGTGGCGGTGTCCGATTTTTATGATACCCCAACATTGCATAACTCGTACAGTGTGTCGGGTTCCTATTCAGACCACGTGACTAAACTTTTTTTTTTTTTAAAGAAAAGGGTCAGGATTTTACAAAAATAATTTACCATTAAATATAATTTGGCATACAAAGTGTCCAGCAGAATAATAAATTAATCAATGAAGCATTTAACCAAATAAATATTCTTGGTTGTGATCACAACAATAACTTCATCAACAATGGGGAACCACAATCAAATAGTACCATGGCCAAAATAAATCTCATCAAAATTGAATCCAATATCAAACTTAGAGTCACCAGGGTTGGCAGCCTGTGGTACTTTTCCCTAAGACGATCCTGCTAAAGAAAGCCGTTGAACATTAGGGTCACCGGCCTAGCTAACACGGTCTTTTCCCCAATGGCTAGGGTCACCAACACGAGAAGGAATAAGTTCCCTGGACTTCCGAAATAAATGTTCCCATTAATATCCACCAACTTCTCACCACAAAGAATATTAACAATTGCTCTGAGAAAATTCATCGCATGCCAATTTATAGAATAACTTATAAACAGTTTTGAGTCTCCGAATAACATTTATATAAATTTCTGAAGGAAATACTTTTAAGAGACACAGGGATCTTTCGAAAATATATAACATACTTAACTACTCACCTTGATCCAAATATAATGCAACTCGAGTACGCAAAAAGATGTTAACCTGAACAAAGAGAATCATATAACATTATTATCGCTAACTGTATCAACATATCTAATATACGACTACCTAAAAAGATGAAACCTAAAGCTATAAACCCAACTTAACTCCAAACCCAATAATTTGTTTTCCTCAACGAAAGACCATGGCTAGACACTTGATCCAAAACTAATAAACTTCACCTTCCAATAATCCACTACATATT